>QVOA01002514.1:0-140410 GCA_014825685.1 Pseudomyrmex cubaensis
AATCTGTTGTACACAAAATTGCATTTCAGCCATTGTTGCTAGTCTCGATGCTTTGTCGAGTGTAATAGATCGCATCTTAATCATCGATAAACATAAAATCACGCTGCGATACGTATCAAATATATTGCAGTGCTCGTCAATGTATAAATTTTCCTTATTTGTTCGAACAAATAAAAACAAAAGAAATGCAGAAAATGAGATAACGAGAGAAAGATATAACCGTATTATGATTCTGCATAAATCGAAGTAAGTATGATTCCATGTATGATCCCTGAAAGAAAAATATATGGGATGCTGTATTCGATAAGCGCATCGAAAGATATATTAAACTGCGTGTAATGACTAAGAATTATTGCTGGTATTGTATTGAGAGCAACTTGAATGCGTGTGCAAAATTATATTATAGATAAATGTATGAATGATCGGTACGTGTATGATAGAGAGCAATGATCGACAAAGTATCCGATTTGTAGAATGAGCAGATATTCTCAGTATGAGCCGAACTTATTACTGTGATAAAATCTTTCATTTGCACAGACATCCAATAATCCCATTTCCGTCCGTGCCAGTTTTTGTTGTTCTTATCCGTGAAAAAATCCATATGAAAACAACGTTTGTTATTGGCAATGGTATAAGTAGAAGTTTTGTATCGCGACACTGAAACAGAAAGAATCATAGAAATTTTCAAAATGTCGATCTGGAAAAATCTGTATGTCACGAGTTCATGTTTCGGTTTAACAACACATTCGCAAAATACTGTTAAGTAGAATTATATAGCTTGGCCTTTTTCTGTACTCGCAGTTACAATAAGAGGCAGAATTTTCGAATATACAGAGACAATAGCCATTCACACACAACCGTAATAGTTTTTTACCTCTTATGTTAAGATGCAAGATGAAAATAAATACTGGATTTCCTCCTGGCAATTCTCATGGTTGTTTATACACATATATATAATGTATGTATGTTGCTTTTAATTATTTATGATACATAGCGCGTTTATCAGTCTGAAAAGAATTATCAGAAAGATGTGATACTTTTTTACAAAAAATATTTTCCCGCTGTAATAATCGTAATTACTCTACCTCCTATACTCTGTGTGTATATATATATATATATGTTTAACAAAAGCAATTTTCTTCAAAATAGTTCTTCTAAATAATAAATTTTTTTCAAAAAAAACGTCAATTCTATATAAAGTCGATATAATGAATATAATGTTTTATGCTTTAGCATTAAATATATTTGTATAAAAATTTATATTTTTTGCTAAAAACAAAAACAATTATTTTTATTGAACATGAAATTTATCTGTTGTTTTAATAAATGTCGATTACTTAAAGGAAAAACAACACATATAGATAAATTTAAGATATATTATCTTTTATTACTTCTTCAGATAAGACTTTCATGCATATGTTTCATATTCTTTTATCACTGTACATTACTGTTGAAGACACTTGTCACGTTAAGATCTGCACAAGTATTGTCGTTATTATGGCAGCTAAGGTAACAATAAAATAATTTCTCATGTTAGAAATGCATGAAAATGAAGTATTTTAATTATATGTGACATATTTTACCAAACAGGTGCACGAATTTGGTGTCGAAATGACTTGCGAAGGGTGTTCGAATGCAGTGCAGAATGTGCTAAAGAAAAAAGGTGTGTATAATGTACGAAAACGTTTGTGATCAAAACAATTTATTGCGAAAAAATTTATATATGTTTCGTAAGTATATCTTGGTTTTATTCCTTCGAAAATACTTCTGTCTCACAAAACTTGTTGTATATATAAAGTGAGGTTAAAAACGAAACTGTCTTGTAGTACAAAAGTATTATTTTAATTCTATTTACAGAGAAATTTAATTTATTGTGTATTGTATGTAGGTATTAGTGAATTCAAGATAGATCTTCAAGAACAAAAAGTAACTGTGACTACCACACTTGATTCAGATGAAATGTTGGAGATACTTAAAAAAACAGGGAAAAAGTGCCAATATTTGGGAACACAAAACTAAAGACTTGTGGAATATATTGACTGAATTGGGTGCTGTTAATATATATTAAATATATACATACACAAGCTTATTCCTTGTTTATATATTTTCTGTAAAAAAAATTCTACTTTATTTATGTTTATATACAAAAGTACAAAACCACTGTTTAAAATCTTTTCCACAATAAAAAAATTTAAGTATCTTTTGTAATATAAACTGTAGTTTTTTGTAATTTGTAATATCACACTTTGTCACACTTACATCAAAGAGTATTATTTATATAAAATATCTTGAAACTCTCACATTAAACTCTATCAACAAACTAATGTTATAAGTTATTACATATAAAACCCACATAACTTTTTGAAAAATATAAATATCACTCTGTTGCATGCACACACACACACACACATATATATGCACATTTGTTAAATAATCAATGATTATAAATTAATAATAAAAGATTACGATTTATTTTTTAATCGTTGCTTCTAATACTGTCAATCGTTGCTCCAAAATGTTCACAGTATCATTTAACGATTGTATTTGATCACGAAGTGCCTGCACCTCAGACTGACTAGAATGTGCTGAGAATGTTTGATCTTCCCGATCGTGTAGCACGTTTGCTACACGACTTTTTTTACGTGATTTAATGTTCCTTGTGTTGATCACTTCGATCTTTTTGTTTGGCATCTCAGCTACAAGTCCCTTGCAGTGACTCCTATCAGAATCTAGATTCAATTCTTCCAGTGTATCTGATAAATACTGAAATAATACATACAAAATTAACACAATTCTCAATATATAACACTTTTCTCACTTTTATTTCATTTATTACTTCTTGTTTTTCCTCCTTTTCTTGCACATTTTCATATCTGTTACTATCTACTGATTTTTCATCCACATCGTCAGATTTCTGTTTTCGAACAGGAGATGCTAAAAACTGTCTGGGAATCCTTTTGGCTTTGTCGTCATTGTTACAAAAGTTAGATTTCCAGATCAAGACTTGTCGATCTGCACCACCGGAAGCAAAGAAATCACCATCTTGTGTGAACGACACTGACGTTATACTGCCTATATGTCCCTTGAGAGTATAAATAGGTCGGCCCTCTAGCAAGTCTAAAACCTAGCAGAGATATTTTTGTTGATAATCAACAAGATACGCACATATGCAGATAGATGCAATTAGATATCAAGATATTTTTTTTTTAATTATTGAAGTCACAAAAAGTTGTACCTTCATTGTGGAATCATCAGAAGCTGTTAACATAAAATTTCCTTTTGGATGAAACTTGATCATATTTACAGGCTCTTTATGAGCAGCGTAATGCTGATACAAAGAACCTGCTCTCAAGTCATACAATTTAATACATGCCGCCACATTTGCTGATCCAATAGCTGCACCACTTGGATGGAAGTCCACATATGTAGCAGGTGCTGATGAAGCAGAATTTTACTTGCAAACGATCTTAACATTGTATGCTTTAGGTACGCTTGAAACAAACCTTTCAATTCATTAAAGGTTTTAATGCATTGTCCACTGATAATGTCCCATACTTTTATTGTCTTATCATCACTACAGGATACCAAGAGTCGACCGTTTGGAGAAAATTTTGCGCATCGTACCCAATTTGTGTGTCCAGTAAATGATGTGAGAAATCTTCTCTGACATACCATCCACAACTTTATATTTTTGTCATCCGATGCAGTAACCAACTGAACACAATATAAGAAATTATAAATATTATTCAGGAAGGGAAGAACTTCTACAGTGACAAATATACATGTGAATAATAACTGAAGGAGGAATATTACCTTTTCTCCATCAGGACTAAACTGTACCGATCTCACGGCAAAACTGTGAGCTCTGAAGTCCAGTGATTGCCCTGTGACTTTGGGAACCCAGATTCTCACAGTTCTGTCTTTCGAGGCACTGGCTACGACCTCTCCGGACGGTGCGTAACACACGTCCAGAATACCGTCTTTGTGAGCTATAAATCTATAAGCTCGCGCCGACTCCTTCAAGTTCCATACCAATAGTGTTTTGTCCAGACTACTTGACACCAGTTGAGCGCCATTGGGATGAAAGCACAAAGCCGTGATTTTATCCTTGTGTCCTTTAAAGTGCCTCTCAAACGTGGGATCATAGGCGGTTTCTATCATTTCTTCTTGGTGATTATCGTGTAGTATTCCGTTCACTGATATTCTCGCCAGTGTTTTCTAATTACAAATTCGTCCGTAAAGAGATTCGCACCAAAGAAATACTTTCCTGGTGTCGGTATTTTGAAAAATTTACGTCACGTGTTTACACGTCAAAAAACTCGGTGTTTGACGGTTAACCTTACGAGAAAAAAAAAAGGACAAAATGATTAGCTAACTGTCGCTTCTTGCCGCGCGTAACATGTGACAGAAGAGATCCCTTGATTATATTTATATTCGCGATAATTGGATCAAAGTCACAATTCAAATCCAGAGCAAACGCGCGAAGCTCCAAATTGCAAGTTACAATTTTACAACACAAGTGTTTTAATGCAGTTTTACATTGTTCGTATTTTGCGCGGTAAAGTGTTGTTTCGCACTGCATGTGCGCAAGATGCACAGCGACATCTAGAATGGCAGATACACATTTCATTTTGCGATATATTGTTCGTAGAGAATTCGAAAAAAGAACGACACATTCTGTGATTTGTGTGTAATTCAACCAGATCTCGGAGATGACTGAAGCCCAAAAATTAAAATCTTCGAAAATGGATCAAGCATATGCACATACACGGTGATCGTAAAATTTAGCTGTGTATTTTATTTAATATCTTTATAAATTATTGTTCTATGGCCGGGAGTTGTCGCGGCCGACCGCAGTCCGCGCTCGTCTCGCGCGCAATTCATTCCTTCATCTACTCATTGCTACTTGTTGCACGTTTCTTGCGCGCGCACGCTAGCATTTTTGCGGGGATCGTCGAAAAAGCCACGAGGCATCATCGAACGTACGTACGTACGCACGCACGCACCCACGAGGGACGAAAAATGGCGAACTACCACAAGCCGGAATCGAAGACCATTCAGGAGTTGCGGGACATCGCAATCAAGTTGAGAATTCACTCGATCGAGGCCACGCAAGCCAGTAAATCCGGGTAAGCGGATGGTTTTTTTCCTCTTTCGCCGCCTATTAACGGCGGTGATAACGAGCGCGGTTACCCAACGACTGCCACCGGTAAATAAGACCGCTCTGTCGCTCTCGGACAATGATGATAAGCAAGAAACGTGTCACGCGATTATGCGATAATTGTGTAATCGTGCAAGTTCGGAAATTCGCGCGGGACACTATCGATCGACGTGACCGTTGGCTCTTCATCGAGATATCAATTTTTTTTTTTTTTTTTTTTCAGCCGCGTCATATTATGACACTTCCAGCTTTCGTCATTTTTATTTGTATTTTTTTCTTGGAGAAAAAAAGAGAACATGTATAAGGAACTAAAAACGTCTACTGTGTACAGTAACGTTCGATTATGCACTTTGCGTGCTATCGATAAGTTAAAGAGATTTGTGCTATTTTATAGAAGAAATTCGTATCTTTCTCTCTCAATTTTTTCTGCATATATTTATGACCTCACTCTCGTAATTCTTGATAAGAGTATCACGCCAGTTACGTGTAACGTACTGAATCTACAAATTTATTACTGCGGGTCAAAATGCAATAACGCAAAAACTGTTTAAAATGTAAATTTAGCACTTTACTCGAATGTTCGAGCTTTTGTTATCTACCTTTGAAGTATGTTATAATCTGTACATTGTTGTATATTCTGCCAAGACAAGTTAAAATTTATTTGTAACATCTTCAGATTTTTTTTAACGTGCCGTTGCAGAATGAATGTTGCGATGATCTACATTAGGAAACTGCTAGCTCAGTAACTACCTACTCTCGTCTTTCAACGGAAACTGTTAGCGAATTCTCACGTGCTGTAACTCGCGATCTTATAAGCTATCTTCGAAGTTTCGTCGAAGTTGGGACCAATTTTATTTACTAATTTCTTTATTAATGACGTAATGATGTTCTCTTGTGAAACCAAAGACAATTCAAGTAGGTACAAAGTAAATTCAGTGCTTATAATTAACATTCTAATTATAAACTCTTAGTAATATACAAATATTTAACACACGATCGATCTTTGATTATGCAACACAGCGAAGATAAGTTGTACATATATATATATACACATATATATCTTGCAGAAACGGACTGACTGGAATAATATTGTCTCTCGTCAATTAAGAGTCCATTAACGAAGATTTTTCATTTCGTTTCGCTGCACAAAATAAGACAATAAACGAAGTTAGCATGCTTGCATTATTGTCGAGGTCACGCGATACAAAGGAAATATGATAATAGCGATGCATAAAGTTTCTAAGCAAATACTTTCTATACAATCTCAGCGCAACACGAATATACGAGCGATTATATTCTCTCATAAATGTCATTAGGCATGAAATTTGGAAATAAAGATTATATATATGTACGTATATCTCTTCTTTTTTCTTTGAAACAATAAATAAACAGTAAAAGAACTGCCGTTATATAAGATGCGCGTGTTGCTTGAATACATTTGAAATGCTGATGTATGATGTTTAGTAAAAAAGTCTATATAGAACTTGCGTATGACGTAAGCATTTATAGGTATTCTTTCGCGAATAAATGTTCAAAGTGCAATCTCGTCATTTATCAAAAATAAATTCTTGAACTTTCAGAGACAGTGAAGTCAAAAAACTTGTTTAAAATATGTGTATATATTGTATTCTGCTTCATTTTATGTTATATGTTGTATTTTGAGTCACCCTATATGTATACGTCGTCGTCGTGACGATGACTGAACGAGGTAGGGATATACTCGGGCGCAGTAGGTTCATTTGTCGAAATTCTCGCGCCGCGGCAGTCGCGATCGAACACTTGTTTTGTTGACTACGGTTTCGAGACTCGGGTAATTCAAGCAAGATGGTACGAGACACGAACATGGAAAAGCTCCAA
This sequence comes from Pseudomyrmex cubaensis, assembly GCA_014825685.1. Taxonomy (NCBI): domain Eukaryota; kingdom Metazoa; phylum Arthropoda; class Insecta; order Hymenoptera; family Formicidae; genus Pseudomyrmex; species Pseudomyrmex cubaensis. The sequence goes on from QVOA01002514.1 coordinate 7,019, forward strand.
GATATGGCCAATAGGCTACGCATTGAATCCGTGCAATCGACTGAAGCATCAAAAAGCGGGTATAACGACAATATTAAATCTTCTTTAATCATCACACATTGACTTTGTCCTCGCAAACATCAAACTTCCCGGATATTGTCTCTAATATTTAAACATCAAGCCGAGTTATACCAAAGTGCTATTTTTTAAGATTATTATTCAATACTTAATAGCGTGATACTTAATAGCAGATTATAAAATTTGGATCATTGTAGCAAATTATACAATAGATTATTAATTAATCCTCCGTCGGGACAAATAAAATAGATTATTAATTAATCACTATTTCATGCAACAGACGTATTCAGTTTACACGTATAGAAAAACTTGTTATCAGTATTTTCTGAATAACAAGTATCTAAAGTATCTAAACTGTGACTTGTACAAGTAAACTGTGCATTTATAGAGCGAATAATATTTAAATAAAATTACCGAGCAAGTGGGGATATACAGTAGATAAAGTAGATCTCACGCAACATATTTTGTAATAAACGTTTATCATTCATTATCGTATCGTAATGCTGTTTTTGTGACCTCGAAAATGGTATTCGAAAATATATTCCGATACTTTCTATTTGACCTCGTAAGAAGATTATTCTTAATGTGAATATCATTCGATTACGTGAACGCGAAGTTACTGATATGAAGCAGTATTTGAAATAACATGTTCGAATTTAAATTATTATTAAAATATTTTTCATTAATAAAATTAAACGATATTAAATTATTTTCTTGCTATGTATTTGTTTTTTTTTTCTAGACATCCAACATCATGTTCGTCAATGGCAGAAATTATGTCCGTTCTCTTTTTCCATACAATGCGTTACAAAGTATCGTCACCACGTGATCCGTCATCCGATAGATTCGTCCTCAGTAAAGGCCACGCGGCTCCGATTCTTTATGCAGGTACACACTTATACTGCTACAATATATTGCTACTTATTATATTGCATATTAATAATATCACATATAAATCTCGATATTATATTAATTACATAATTTCATATATTAGCAAAATTAATATTTAATCGAGTCACTATCATGATATCATTATTATCTATTTGTGATATATCATATTTTATCGAATATATGTGGTGATATATTACACAAATAATAAATATTTCTCTTTATCAATTTTAATTATTTTTTTTTATTGTAGCCTGGGCAGAAGCTGGTTTGTTCCCGACCAGCGAATTATTGAACTTGAGAAAATTTGATAGCGATCTCGAGGGACATCCTACGCCAAGGCTTAATTTTATAGACGTAGGAACTGGCTCATTAGGACAAGGCCTTTCAGTCGCTGCAGGCATGGCTTACGTCGGAAAGAATTACGACAAGGCCAGTTACCGGTACGATTTTTAGATCAAACAACTGACTAATAAATACAGTTTCCATTTATAACAATACACTCTGTTATATAGTGTGTACTGTTTGATTGGTGACGGAGAAGCGGCAGAAGGTTCCATTTGGGAAGCTCTCCATTTTTCGTCTTACTACAAGTTGGACAATCTTTGTGCTATTTTCGACATTAATCGTCTAGGACAGAGCGATCCTACCTCGCTGCAGCATAACATGGAAGTTTATCGCAAAAGACTAGAAGCCTTCGGCTTCAATGCTTTAGTTGTAGATGGTCATGATGTTGAAGAATTAGCAAAAGTAAGTTCGTCGATTTTACCAAGTCTATGTGTGTGTGTGTTAATTTAGATAAAACTTGTACATTATTAAGATTTGTTTTAGGCTTTCCACGAAGCACAAAATACAAAAGAACGTCCCACTGCCATCTTAGCTAAGACTTTCAAGGGTAAACATTTCCCTCAAATTGAAGATTTGGAGAACTGGCACGGTAAACCTCTGGGTAACAAGGCGAATGAAGTTATTCAGGTATGTTACACTATATATTAATGCAGTAATAGCACTCATAAAAAGTAATACTTATCAATGATATTTTTGATTCGTGTATTTCATATTTTTCCTAATTTATAATTTTACAGCATCTGACTGGACTTTTGAAAAATTCTGGCCCTCTTGGGCTACATCCGCAAAAACCTCTCGTGGATGATTCCCCAGTCGTAGATATTAGCAACGTTAAACTAGCTTCACCTCCGAACTACAAAATAGGCGAACAAGTAGCTACCAGATTGGCTTACGGCACTGCTCTTGCGAAGGTTTGTACGTCTTTGATATTAACGTGTATCAATAAATTACAATATATTCGTAAAACATCTTTTGATTTGTTTTATTCCAGCTGGCTAAGAACAATCCTCGAGTTATAGCTTTGGATGGTGACACGAAGAATTCCACTTATGCCGAAAAGATAAAAACGGTCGATCCGTCTAGATTCATTGAAGGATTTATTGCCGAACAGAATGTTGTGGGTGTCGCAATTGGTGCTGCTTGTAGAGATCGCACTGTCGCGTTTGTGTCCGCTTTTGCGACGTTCTTCACACGTGCTTTCGATCAGGTAAGACGTAAATCGGATTCGTAAAAATAATCAACTAATATTCACAAAAGGATAGGCAAAGAATGTATTACTGATTGTTATTACAGATTCGCATGGGTGCGATATCCCAGACAAATGTAAACTTCGTCGGCTCGCACTGTGGCGTGTCTATTGGTGAGGATGGTCCATCGCAGATGGGTTTGGAAGATATCGCGATGTTCCGCACGATTCCTGGTTCTACTGTATTTTACCCGAGTGACGCTGTATCGACGGAGCGCGCTATAGAACTAGCGGCGAACACTAAGGGCATCTGTTTCATTCGTACTTCTCGTCCGGCTACGGCAGTTTTGTATAAAAATGATGAACCGCTGGCGGTTGGTAAAGCCAAAGTAGTCAAATCGTCCCCGAAAGATCAAGTGCTCGTGATCGGCGCCGGTATAACGCTACACGAAGCGATCAAAGCGGCCGATGAGTTGGCTAAGACTGGAGTCAACATTCGTGTGATCGATCCGTTCACGATCAAACCGATCGACGTGCAAACGATTTTAAAGAACGCCAAAGAGGTTGGCGGCAGAATTATCACTGTTGAGGATCATTATCCGCAGGGAGGTTTAGGCGAAGCGGTCCAATCTGCAGTCGCCATGGAGAAAAACGTAATAGTGAAGAAATTGGCGGTTTCGAGCGTGCCACGTTCTGGCCCGCCCACGGTGCTTCTCGATCATTTTGGCATTAGCGCTCGTAGCATTGTCGGAGCTGTACAGGAAATCTTAAAATATTAGTGTTTCACGATCGCAGGTTGGATCGACGGGAGGCTGTTAATGTACAAATAAAATTTTATTTTTCCAAAGCACAAAAAATCTCGATGGAGTATACGTTGTGAAACATTCCATCTTTTTTAAGACGTTTACTGTGAGCTGTGTAGTAACAATTTAAACCGGTGTAATTTTAATGAAGTTCAATTTCCTACATTATACGTAAAAATGATACAACGTGGAAATTTGAACCTGAACAAACTACCTGGTTTCTATATTCTATTTCAACTTTGTACCTAATCAAGAACAAAATTATTTATGAACATATAAAGTCGAATAACAAAAAAGTATCTTTTATATACACGTATACTTTACACATATAGAAGTATATATAACTTTGCTAACATTTGTACAACTTTTACAAAGCAAGAAGAAGTTTATTCCTTAAGGAATTATACGTATACCTAGAAGCTCAAACTAGATGGGAAGTTCAAGAACATTCGGATTTGATATACTTGTCGTTTTTATATATTACAAATATGTTTATACACGTTTTTGTTGCAAGAGATATAAGAAAAATATTGAAATGTTTTTGGGACTACTTTTATATATGAAACATCAACTGGAAAAATAAAAGTGTCTTTGAGATATTCCAAGTGCCTTTTAATACGAGTAATTTGTTCTTTTTAATTTTGCGCTTTAATTTTGTGCATTATACGAAGTTTGTTAGTTTTTCATGCATTTTCCGCGCTTTTACAGCACATGCGTTATAAAAATAATTTATATCGTGTCGAAAATAAACACAGTGATTTGAATATTTATTTCGAACTAATTAAAAAATGTGTTCATAAAAAACTGTATTTCTCCGCGGACTTTTTGTCTTTTTGTAAGATTAAAAAATTTTTTTCGCCTAAAAGTTATTTCGGAATGCAAACTAACTTATTATTTTTAAATGCGTGTGATACAGAAATATATGCTGGTAGCACTTTAATAATAAAATATACGAAAGAAAAATCGTTAGCGAAAGTGCAACGTGAAGAAAGCGAACGTTACGCTATGAGTTCCTGTTGTAGGCATTTATCACACTTAGGATCCGCAAGTCGGCCAGAAGAACGTTGACAGCCAGCCTCATCCACGAGATATTACGAGGTATTAGACGACGTACAAGGTGCGGAAACGCTGCGAGAATGTATACCGTGTTTTGTACGCGAGATTACGACGCGCTTCTTCGTGGTAACTACTCGGTTTACCGCGTAATTTTCATATGTATAATCACTGTTTGTAACTCACGTGTCGCAATAATTTAGCTTTTAAATAGTATTAGGACATTTAAAAACAATTTATCTTTTATTGTTGAGATTTTTATGACAAGTTCCGCGCAGTTATTTACGTCTCGACTAAAAAAAACGCGCGTAATAACCGCGTGCACAAGTTCTTCGTCACGTAATCGGTTAACGAGTCTCGTCTCGGCACACAAGTCGAACCAGATGCTGCTAGGAATGTGTTGCCACCTGATGTCGGAAATGGAAAATTGTTACGCCGCTTCATGCTGAAAGGGATATTTTTCTTATTTATAGATGTTTTAATATTTCCGTTAATACATCAAAAAGAAATATTATTGTTCTTATATTACGTTTTTAATTTGTGCCTCGACTATCGATTGAACGTATAAAGAACTCGACTTCAGCCGTTGTTGTGAAATATAAAAAAGGTACAAGGTTCTCTCGATTTTTTGGATTCGCATAAAGTCAGTCACGATCTTATGCTAATCGCCACGACTTTGTTGGAACTTTGCGCAAGACACTTGATACCAGTTCCATGTCGTTAAATTGTTATCTTTGCATAAATTATAATTAGCAATTATTCATTGGGCAGACCTAATTAAAATAACGAGATATAATTTAAAAAACCGTAGGTTTTTTTATTTTCAGTAGTTGTATAATTGTATTAGAATAATAATATAATTATCATTTATATTATTATTCTAATTATCGTACGCACACGAAATGTAATTCGTACATCCGTACGTACATAAATGTATTATAATTTTTTGCGTAAAAATATAATATCTGAATTCCTAAGAGAGTATTAGTGAAAAAGCACAAAACACTAAAAAAACAACAACAGTTAATATTCATAGATTCGATTGTCGGTTTATTATTCGTTATTCATGCAATTCGTTCTAAATATAACTCGATAGAGCGACGATATGTTTGGTGTAATATAACAGCATATATAAATCCGCAGTGCACACCGTTGCTGCGTTAATTAACTCGCTTTACAACACCGCCGATTAAAAATCATAAACTGACGAACGGCGGAAAATTCATTCAGAGGGGAAGTGGTCGCGTGTTCAGGGCGCCGACGCAGGTCGACGCGTCGCGGCGTCGCTTCGGAGACGCCGATCGTCGCCAGTGCACGTTCGTCTTGAACGCGGAACGTTTCGCGCTTTCATTTCATTCGTCGCAGGTCTTCGTTGCCGTGTGATTCGCCGAGCGATACCGTGTGCGTGATGTCTGTACGACGTCCGTGACGAGAGAGAAAAAGCAAAAAAACAAACACAAAAAAAAAAAAAAAAAAAAAAAGTCAATCGAATCCTCCTCGATGTCAACGATAGTCTCGATCCTTTCTCATTTTTCCTCGACGCCGCATATGTGCATAACTTCACGCCCCGATCGTTTTACTCATGTGCTAGGCTTTAGGTGTGTTGTCGCGCGCGTTTCTGCGAATATAAAAGCTCGTGTTATAACGACTTGAGCCGGCGATATGGTTGTGTACAAGCGTTCATTCTGTAACACGACTCTGTAACAGGTGATGTCATCTCCATACAAGTACGATCTGCTCTCGTTTGCGCCTCTCGTTCGTGTCACAGATCAAACGTGGATTCTTTTTTTTTTATGCGCGCGCGAATGAATGAATTTTTCCATGATTTGATACGCGGTTCGACTCTAAAAAGAATTTTAAAAAAGTTTTGAGTTTACTTTAACGAAATGCAAATTTTAACGTTTAACTTAACAGATTGCGCACGGACGATTGTGAGTTTAGAACCGCAGCTTGGGTCGAAAGTAAAGTAAATCGCACTTTTGACAAGGCAAATATCTCGAGACGTGCACAGAGCATCCATGTCGTCGCGTTTTACACGGCAATGCGGACTTTCGGCGCATCCCCCGAGCCAGGATGCACGTAGCCGTGTAATTTGAGCACGCCGCAAGTTCAGCTAGTGCTCGACAACTTTTTGATGCGTCCCACTTCACGCTTTCACGGCCTGCGGACGCAGGAAAAAACTATCCTTTATCCTCTCGTCCCAACTTGGGTACTTCATTGTACGCTATTATAGCGTGCCGCATGTCTCCAAATCAGCTATTCTCTGTTCGGGAGTTTATAGAGATCGTCCTGGTGCTTTTCGCGCTTTACCTCGTTAATATATCATCAAAAGAGCTTGACGATCGTATTTCCTCATACAAGCAAAATTACGAGATAAAACATTCTACTTTAAAAAAGGGACACACACGCGCGCGCAAACGATCGTTTGATGAATTTTTTAATTTATTTTGTCTTCGTTCATTTCGCGCTTTTAAAGCGCGTTTAATTAACCTACATTCGAATGTCTTTTTCATGTACTGTTTGCTGTGTTTCAAAACAGTTTTGAAATAATACACCGCCCAACGTACTTGCCTTCCAAACACAATACGCATAGTTTACAATTAATTTTTATTCATTGTCCGACAACTATAGACACCATTAAGCAATTCGCAGCGAAATTGCGAACCGCCCCGACCGACATTGTTGCTTCATTATTTTATCTTTTATTTACAGTTAGTTCTGCTAGCAACTCAAATTCGCCATTAGCTCGGAATATTTTCGGCTAGATATACCAGGCTGCATGCGGTTAATATTCTTTTCACCTGGACGTTATTTCGTTGAAATGAGTGTATACGCGAGCGGTAAAATGTAAATCGCTGCATTTTTCTTTTGATCTCCGTTGCGTCTTGTTATCGCGTCTTGAGGTGAAATCGCGTAAAAAAAAAAAAACCCGACCAATATTTGTGTGACAAATCGAAGAGCAAACGCGCGAAAATCGGGATGAACGCGATGAACATCTTCGTGTTCGATTCGTAATTACGTTGGTGTGCGACGAGAGAAACAGAGAGACACAGAGAGAACAGGGAAATCGACGACGACGGAGCGATCGAGATCGAGAGGGACGAGAGAGCAAAATGAGGGCCCCGTTGCTTCTCTTGGGCGGCATTATTGTACTGTCGCTCGCGGTGGCGAGGGCTCTCTCATGTGTGTGCTCGCCGATGGAGTGCGACGCCCTCACCGACGAGGATTGCCCCGGAGGCCTCACATGGGACCCTTGCAGGTAGGCAACCGTTTTAGCCTTTACCACCCATAGAGATTCCGAACAACTCGATCTACCTGGCGAGTTTCTCGTGAATACGGTCATTTACGTGTGCGCGTTTCCTGCATCCCTTGTGCTCAAAGGACTTCATTCTCGGAATGTTATCGAGGTTTATTATCAATATGCTCGGCTTTCTATCGGGCGATTTTGCAGAGCAGTTAAGATATTATATACAATATACGCGAAAATTTGCGCTTGTAGAAAATACGAGACGGTATTTCATTAACAAGCTTTGATAACCAAGAAGGAAAAAAAACACGATTCCGTTGCGTAACTCGGGTCATACGCGATATTTGCATAATAATTGTTGTTACGTTTTCTTTGCCGCCGAGGATGTGTCTTTTCTATACTTTGCGTGAAAGCGTAATTTTCAATTTGCCCGGCTAAAGTCTGACCGCTTCTTTGTACGTGTGTCCCGTTGTGTTTTACTAGCGTGTTGTAATTAGTTCCGCGAGTATATAGCGAGCAATTAAAACACACGGCTACAATAAGGTCCTTCCTCCCTCGTCCGCGTTCTTTTTTCTCGCAGACAGCAAAAAACAGTTACCCTTTGTTGTTCATCCACGTTTATGCCTCCTGTGCGCGCATTACGTTTTCGCGCTAACGAAACATTTGCGGGAAAAGGATGAATACGTCCGGAGCGGACGAGATGAGCGCGGACCGCCGGGCAAAACCTCCACGCGGTCGAATGTACTAAAGGCGGCGCGAATTGTTCTGTTACACGATAACGTTTTATCATCGATGTGTTCGATTATCCTATATGTGGCCGACATGCTGCGAGATCCCCGTACTCTTGGGTCTATTTTTGTCGATTCGCAACGAGCATTATTACGTCAGTTTATGTTACACATGCCGTACAAATGCGAATTGCTGAATCGGTGTAACACCTGAGTTTTAAACGCCGCGCCGCCGTGTTTTATGGTCCGTACGAACAACTCGATGCAGAAAAACAGGTCAATCGCGCTTAATATAAATGTAGGGCGTTAAGACAATAGTTTACTCGCAATAGAAAGAAGTAACATTGTGTACGTATATTCGATATATATATATCTCATATATATATTTACACTAGTCACGTGCAATGCAAGTTATTTTTACAATTTATATCGATTGTTTCACACCTTTTCCTTCTGTATGTAATATATATAATAATATAATATATGTATAATACATATAATACATTTGTAAAAATAACTTGCATTGCACGATCATTTGGTTGTGCTAATTTTAGCTTATTGTTACTCGACACATTTTGTCGTGGAAGTTTTGCATTCGTCTCGTAAATTATTCACCTGCCTCGTTATTAAATGCAGGTGTAAAATTTATAATCATGCACGCGTTAATGTTGCGAAGTACACCCTCGCAAGTTCTTTCAGCGGAAGAACGAATGTACAGGTATATCTCCTTTAACAAATATTTGCGAGGAAAGTTTCAAGATAAATTCTACTTCGCACGTATGAAACACGCGATCGATAGCGTCGCCATGCAAGTCTGCGATAACAATACATCGCATAAAATCAGATTGATGCCGATAAATGGCTTAGCGTGTACTTATATGGATCAAAATAGAAAATTGCCATTGTGTGTATGTGTGCGTGTGCGCGCGCGCTACTGTGCAAGGCTGACTTATGTTAAGTAACATGATAGAAGATGGCAAGAAAAGAGCATATAAATGTTGCAGATTTTTCTCTTGTAATAAATGTCTTTCGTATATGCGTCACGTTCATAGATCAATTCCTTCAAACATTGAAGTTATTCAAGCGTAAAAAAAAAGTATTAAAGAGCTGTATCATAAAAGCGATAATATCTTGTTCGAAGATATCTATGGAGGTCAATCTTGATTAGATATCTCCAATAGACACAAGGTTCCGATGATTCACGGCTTTATTACGGACACTTTGATCAGTTTACATTACAGTATCTATTACACAATAAGCAATTAGAGAGGTCTTTCATCTTTTTCTATATTTACAAGTACTGGTAGATAGATAGATGAAACAACTCTTTAAAAATCGCGGCTCTTCTCGCCGCCACTCGAGAAATGTGCGCGGGAGTAAGGTTGCGCGAGATTTTTCCTTTTTCCTTTCTCTCTCTCTCTCTCTTTTTCTCACTGGCTCCTTTACGATCAGAAAAGTTACTCCTAAGATGAACAATTTCAACGTAATTGCTTTTCAAGTGCGAGACAAAGATTGATGCTCGCGCGAGAATCGAATAAGAATCGCGTCCGACTGAGAATTGTGAATTGAGATCAAGCCGTGAATTATGCGTTAGATTAAATTCTTGAATGAGAACGTGAATGGAAAAGTTTCGAGCAAAACATAGGTAGATATTTATATCGTAAGTGGCGTGAGCTATATGAAAGAGCTTGTGATCTTTAAGATAACTTATTTTCACGTCATTGAAAATCACAAAGGCGAATTCTTTATACGAAATTTATACGAGATAGTTCGGGAAAATCTTTATATACCATCCAAAAAGCTTATCCGCCAAAAGCGTTCCGGTTTTTCTATATTATTTTGCCTCGCTTATATTTCCCCGGTATTTCAGGATACACACAGTCGCGATAATACAGTCGCGCACGAGCGTATCGATACAATATGCTGATTCTCGAAAATGTCGAAATTGAATTTCAAAGGAAGAGACGTGCGGAAATGGAGAAAGAATTCTCCGAAGTGGCCTCGGACAGTTATAGCATCTTTCCCGAAGGACCTTTGCGAATTCAATAGGTGTACCTAACGTTTATTGCGCTGCGGAATTTCCGGAAGCGAAGTTCTTACGGGAGTCTCGGCGATTCGGAGGAGACTCGGTGGTGTGGCGATGGCATCGACCATCGAAAACGTTCGATGACGATACTGAAAGATAGTCCGAGTAGTTTCGACGAAGTAGTTTAAGAAACAAAGAGAGAGAGAGAGAAAAAAGAGAAGAGAAAGAAAAGAGATAAGAGAAAAGTTACACGCGTCCACAATTCTCACAGTAAGATTATTATCACTTTATGCAAATTCATCGAGCGTATCATATCATCGTATTTATGATATGCCGATAAATTGTTGCGGTCGTTAGAGACGCCGGTATCAGACACGTTACTTTTTTTTTTTTTTTTTTTTTAGATCCGTTACTTTTTTTTATCCGTTTTTTTGCCACATTATTTCACTCACATATACATGTATGCCCGATAACCGCGATACAAGAGAGATGTACCGTTCAATTTCGCGGTCGCTATACGCGCGATGCTGTGTCGTTCGTGCGTGTTTCAATGACATTTCTATCATTCTTTGTGAATTCTCAGTGCAAACACCCGGTTTCGCAATCTGAATGTTATACCAATGTCTCAATTACAGTTTCAAATATGATTCAACGCACGATCTGGAACTGCAAATCTCATTAAACGCAATCCTGTTGTTTCGCGCCGGAAAAAGATTGCGTCGTTACGATATCAGTGAAATAAAAAATGAATAAATCTTAAGAACGCGCGCACGGCGATAGTTTTAATAATCACGAAGAAAATAATATTTTACACGATGTGTTCTCGAATGAGATAAATCATAACAGTAGTAAGATACATGTATTTTATCGTTTTATGCTATATATGTTTTATATCGTATCATCTCTTTGATTATATCTTTTTTGCGAGATATTTTTTTTTGTATTTCTTTTGCGTCATAGAAGAATACGCAAGACTGAAAAGTCCATAGCAATAGATTGTTTCGCGGAAAAGCGACGGCGGACGTGAAGGAGAAGACTCGACTCGTCTTGCCGTCGAGACGACGTAATAAAATTCCTGGTTGCAGTTGACAATTTTCCGCGAGATTATTTTCCGTGCGGTGCGCACCGCAGGCTGTGCCTTGAAATTCCTTTCGTTCTTTTTTTTTTTTTTTTTTTTTCTACGAGAACTTGGTGGTAAGACTATGCTCCGTGCTGCTGAGCATGCTGCGCGCGCGAAAGTGATATGCACTTGCATAATATGTGGAAGCTTCTCATTTTCTTACATCTCGATTCAAGTCAAGTTTTCTTCGGGATAAAAATGCAAATATCACACTGCACTTGCGCCAAGATTTATACATCGGGATTATACAAATCTTACAGTGATATTTCAAGAACAAAAAGAAAAGAAAAGAAAGAAAAACTACGATGCCGGCTTTGTGAAATAAATATGTCACGTAAAAAGAGCTGAAACTTGCGGACTGAAATGATTTTGAAATCTCCATTTTATTTAGCGTAAGACTCAGCGGTTTACGCAAACTCGGTTTTATTTTTTTTTTTTTTTTTTACATAAGTGTGAGGTGTCTTTTTTCAAAACCGTACCGAGCAAGCAATAGTTTTATATTTTAATAATTTGCATACTAAAAATGCGCATTGAACATTACACGTGTAAGATATGTCACGGTTTTCTCAGTTGTACAACCGCTTTTTGAAACGAGACGCGAACAATATCGCACTTTTTTGTCTTGCGAGTGTAAGGAAGATATAAAGCCCTTAGAAGAAGCGCTTTGTATCTTTGAAACATTTGTATCCTCTTGTCGCCCGCAGGGTTTCTTACAAAGAAACAAATAGTCGTATTCGAATCGAAATAAACTGGGTGGCTGCGGTGCACACGTGTAGCCCCATTTTATTTCGTCTATATCTCATATGTTGGCAACAAAATTTTCCGCTGTTCGTTTTCCGCTGTCAAAAACAAAAACAAAAAAAAAAAAAAAAACAAAAAAAAAACAACAATATTTTCAGCACACGTTACTGACGAGCAGCGGTAACAACAAGAGCTAATAATACTACTCGTTTATATTGCGTAGAAAACCAATTTTCCTCGTTTGTGACGTTAGAATGTACGAAACGAATTTGTATATACGCGAAAATCCATTGCATTTATATGTTTATGAATATCTTTTCTCGAGTTTTATTTCCCAATAAAATAGATTTACGCCAGACATGTATCAAAAATATCGTTGATACACGATCTCGTGATGCAAACACGCCTGAGAGATACGCAGTAGTCTAATTATACAACACTTTCCACTTGAGTTATTTTATTGGCCAGAAATTGCCCGTCGTGTGACTTGATTTTACGTGTATCGAACATATTCTGTATCGTTACATATATACACGTATATATATATTTTTTTTTTCTTATACATATAAGTATATATATATAACACACATATTGATCGAGTTTTATGTGTTTGCAGGTGTTGCAAAGTATGCGCGCGAGTTGAGGGCGAGCCTTGCGGCGGTCTCTTTGGTTTTTCGGGGACCTGCGCCATCGGCCTGCAATGTGTAATCAAGAATCTGCTTGTACATCGCAGCCGCGAAATAGACGAAGGTGTCTGCACGAGTGAGTACGGCGTTTTGATTTAAATTGAGATATTTCTGAGCGAGATAAGAGAGCCCCTACCTATGAAACTCAAATCACTTGATTATATATGATTCATTGCGAAACAAGCGCAATTCCCAAGATACGATTACAGTAATAGAAATGCTAATAAAGACACTCTCGGTTTGTTACCATTTCTTCGCTGTGGAAATTTGCGCAGCGAAACATAATATCGGTTGTATGAAACCAAGTTCCTATTTTTTTTTATCTGTTTTTTTTTTTAAATTAAATTATATATGGTCTAAAATATACTAAAAGTGATACTTTTGCAATTACGTATTATAATATTTGTTTTACCGTGAGCTCTAGGAACGCGAATTTCGCGCGTATATTTCTCAGCGAAAATTCCCACTAAATTCACAGAAATAATCCGATGATTGTTTCGTCGAGGATACAATGTATACCGCCGTCTGCATTTAATAAGCGCAAAATCGATAATAAATCCATGTGTGAAATGTTTCTGTGTGTACACATTCGCGTTCAATATGATTATATTTGAAAACGTTATTTCCCTTTCGGTTTATACTCCGCAGAATTACGCGTTATTCGCGGGGATAATTGGATAGCTCGATGTGAGAGAAACTAATCACAAGTGACGTATGACAATTACACAGTTACTATTCCGCGCAATTTTAATTCGCGCATTTTAATAAGATGAAAGAATGCGATAGTTACGCGCGCTCGGTGTTATCGAATATATATATATATAATTGTTTGCATCTAACAAAGTGATGGAATATATATCTGTAAAAAACAAATCTAAAATTTTTACAGTATATAAAAATTACTTTATATTGTGAGATTGTATAATGTTTACAGAATAATTTTCCTCTTCGCAACATCTCTACTTTATCTTTTCCGATACGCGGCAAGGTCAGGTCAGATAATCGAGGCCGTTGATTATCTGGAACGATGTAATGATAAAATCGATAGTTATTATAAAACGATTAAAAAATTTATTTAACGTTTTTTGCCGAAGCTGACATCTCTGTCTCGTAATATCAATCTAAAACAAATTTCAGACTACGAAATTCTGTGCGGTGTTAATATTGCGCGGTGTGCAAACCACGCTTATTATTTGTATGAAACAAACAGCAGAGTAGCATATTCCGCATGGTATATTAAATTATGGTACATTGTTGAGTGGGTGTGTAAAACTTACAATCAAATACACACGTACTTACACACCGAGATACTCTAAATCGACGACGTCGCTTTTATCTGTACAAGTTACTCCACTTGTACGAATAAAAAAAAAAATGGTATGGCGGTCGAGGTCATAGAGAAAAAGAACGCGCTGTAGTTCGCGCGAAACTTGGGTGGGACTCTCCAAATGGAAAAGTTAGTTTAGGTAAAGTCATGTTTGCGCGTGAACACATTACTTTTCACTTAGAAATTTTCCGTCGCGCCTCGTACATATTGACCTCATTCTCTACCTGAGATAATAGTTCATTGTTGGAACACGCATATTCATGGTACATATATGTAATAAGTGTACTGGCGTACATAGGGAGACATATGTAATCTTCATAACACGATATTGCGCAAGGCGCTTGAAGAATTCTTGTAAGTGTTGTCTTAGTAAATATTTAATTGTACATATGGAACATACTATAGCTGTTACGTGTGTGTGATTATAAAAATGACATAGTTTTTTTTTTGCTCAATAGTACGCGCTTATGAGATCTTTGCGATCACATTAATTAAGCAATCGCAATCAACTGCTAAAGTTCTTTAATAAATGTTTTTTACTTTTTGTATAGTGGATAAGTTTTCCTTCGTGTTTACATAGCTGGAATAGATAAACCACGTGAATAGCCTTAATGCGAATCTCGCCGCGATAGTCAGCTTGGAGAACATTAAGGTGTACTTCACGCCATTACAATACGCGTCTCTCCACTATTCTTGTGGAGCCATGCATCTCGACTTGTGCATAGTTACCGCTGTACAAAGAATAAAGAGAAAAAAGAATTTTAAGAACGAAGACACATTCACAGTTTACTTAAGAAAACTTGGCACAATCGCTTCTTTGTGCACATTTGAATTGTCGATAACTTGGAGATGTCCCATGTACCTCTTGAAGAGAAATTTGTTATACACAGTATTTTTAACTTTGTTATACAATAAAAAATTTGTTATACAGGTATTTTTAACTTTTTTTTTTAAGAATTACACCCAAATAGAATTTTCTGAATTCCCGCAGTTAAAATAAACTGCTTAGACAGGACAATGTTTAATGATCCTTTTTGATTTGATTTGCGTACTATCGATAATTACTTCGAAAAAGAATGCTCGCTTTCATTTTCCGACTCATTGAATAATCGACTCGCGAATCCAAGACTCTTTATTCAGTTGTATTACCTCGTTCTTTTCATTTGTTGTTTTTTTCGCACTGGCTCGATGTCCTTCGCCTCTTTTGAAAGTTCTTAACGCTTTGAACAGAATCGCGCCGGCGAATCTAAAAGTTAACGATCCCGGACCGCTCGCGAATCTAATTGAGCGATTTTTGAACTTGTTATAACTCGGATTTTCCAAACTATAGTCAAGCGACGATTTCAAAAGCACCGCGTTCAGGAAAGGAAGTAATTAAGAGCTTCTAAGAGCCACAAAATACTCTTATGAAAAACGTTTCGGATTCTTCAAAGAACGAAACTTTTCGCTGCAATATTTTAGTTTCTGCAGAACCACTCACCTGTTGTAGGATATTCAAATATTGGATCTTGAATTAGGTACTTGAAAGCTCCGGAACAATTCTGCACAAATAAATTACGATAAGTAACCTGCAACACAAACAATTGTTACGCTAATATGTAATAATACCAAAAATATATACATATATATTAAATAACATTACAATATAATAATAGCAAATCAATAAAATATTATTTTCAATATAAGCTGAAACTAATATTGCGATTTCAAGTACATTTCTGAGTATGCTAATACAAATTTCATACACTGGAAATGTGTGGAAATATATTCTCTTGTTATAATTTTATATATAATTCATATATAATTTTATATTTGCGGATTTTATATTTTTCATGTTAAAATCTGGTGCATCGTAATTCGATTTATTATTTTACATCCGTAATAATCGTCGACGGAAAAAGACTATACTGTATTTATAATTTCGGATGAAAAATGAAATGTACAGTAATATGTATCTTATATCTCCTACATATATGCCAGTCATGTTTCGTCGCGTATATTGCGCACAACAATCACGTCAATTTTCACCCAACTAGAACATTTTGACGATCCCTTACTGACAGCCGGCGTATCAAAATACGAATATACACGCGGGTGTATTTGGTCTGTGTATTAGCAACGCGCGATCGCATCACTTTTGTGCGTGATGCGATCTCTCACGTCCGGCTTCGGTTTGATGCGCGTCGAACCGAAATACGACGACGTGCCTAGATTTATCGATCAGCGCCGGAAACAAGTGTAGCTGTTTAATGGGGAATTTGACTTGGAAATTTTCCGTGGCTTCTCGATTTTCCAAATTTCGCTGCTGTCGTGCAACCGGCCAACGTCGCGTTTTAAACGCGTTTTGTTTTTTTTTGCATCAAACGATGAAGCTTTTGTTTCGTAAAGGCACGGGAGTAATTCGTTTCGCAACGTTTACACTTCGATACGGACGGGCCAGACACGCGAAAATGGATCCACTTGTTTCGAGAGCAATACACCGGACATTTATGATACTTTAACAGCAATGTATTATATTTGCATTCGCGCTGCGCAAATATACAATATATATACATATATATATATATGTGTGTATATGTATCGCTGCAAATTAATTATATTTGTTGGGCGACTCGGCTTTGATGCGAGTATTGTTGCCTAACGAGCGTCACACAAAAGATACTCAAATGTGTCGTTTCAATAAATTTAAAGTGAATTATGATCCGCAAAATGCAAACAAATATTTTCGTCAAATTTAAACCCTATCTGTAATATAGTCTTTATTATTTGCATATATAAACGTCATGTAGTTTTTATACTCAGTTGAAACATTTATCTTAATAAATAATTATACTCTTTCGCATTACGACCAAATTTCACAAGTAATACGTATATAATCTGTTAAATGATAAGACTGTAGTTTAACAGCTGATACGTGTGTGTGTATGGGGAAGAAGTAGCGCGCAGACTATGTCACTATATACTTAATGGTTGCTCGCACAGAATCAGTACTATAAAATTAGTTGCACTATTCTCTCTCTTGTCTCAAAGCAGAGGAACTCGCCCTGTACAGAAAGGTAGTAAAGGGTCCGCTTGTCCACGGAACTCAAACTTCAAGAAACTGTCTTCAACTCGACATTTCCGACAAACTTCGACACTGGCGTTTTGAAACGCTCCAATAATAACTGCTCCTGGTACATTATCTTCTCATTATTATCTTAAAGCAGACGGTAATTGAGTTAACTTGATTCGATTTTCTGTGTACCTTCTGTATCAGACCCTAACGTTCGCGTTTCCGCGATCTTGCTCTTTTTAGCTTTTCAATTTGCATTATATTATTCGGAGAACGCTTTACACTAATTAGTTTTGCGCTGTCCTATTGAAGAGACGAAGAAAAATGAATTCTGAAAGAGTAAAACTAGCTATAAACTAGCTGTTAATCTCATAAATGTTGAATACGTCACTTTCCAGATCGAATTAAGAAACTTGCTTGCTGCTGTTTCATTGAATTCACGCGATGAAAAGGTTCAAGTTTTCTAACCAATATTTCTAATGTACGAATATAAACGTACTCTATAAATGTTACGTTTTATATTTTATCGTTATATTTTCTTTTATAAAAGTAAAAATATCGCCTGAATGTGAAAAATGTAAATCAATTTTCAAGTTTTACATTAAATAACAACGAAATTGTTCAAATCGGCATCAAAATAGCTTTCAAATATTTCTTAAACAAAAGAGAGAGAGATAGAGAATCTAGATCACAAACAAACGCAGAATGCGGGACGAAATAACTCGGTTAACACGCCCGCCTTGCGCAGAGTTACGTATTGAAAAATCGAAAGAAGCGCAGTTGATTCAGCCGATGTAACCCGCTGCACGCGACGCGACGATTGCAACCGACGAGTCACATACACACACAAAAAAAAGCGTTATCGCCGACGTTCCGTATGTTGTTCGCAATCGACGAGTCTATCGAGCTACGAAATTTCAAAAACGAACGTCAATCAAACAGATCACCAAAATGTTGCCGGACTAACACGATTTTACAGCGCCGTTTTAGTAGTCGCAACTTGCGGTGATCGATCTTTTCGTAAAGCATCGGCTACCTGCACATTTAAGCGAGTAATCCTCCCATACACACACACGCATACACACACACAAGCACGAAAAATACAGTGCCCACGTAGAGAGGAGAGAAAGGGGGAGAAAGAATAATCGATTTGCCTTGATAGACCCTCCTTCTTACAGACCCTTCGTGCAGAACATGAACTGGATGTATATTATCCGTACAATTGTGTACAGCAAATCGCAAAGTCACTTTTCCGATTCGATGTAACGCACGATAAAACGCTGTGGACGTAAAGGTCAATTACGTGATTCCGATGGAAATATACATTTACGTCGCTCTGAATACAGATCGATTTATCAAATGCGATTGCATTTGTAATATACAAGATGCACCGGATTCTACGACACGTCCATTCTGTACGTGATATTATGCGCAGTGTTTGTACACTTTTGTGTGTGATACGAAAGAATTACGAAAGATATTACAGAAAAAAATTTAACAACAAATGATATTCAAACATCTTCGTGAGAAATATCGCACGTGTCAAGTCTGTGTGCTCGCGGGTTTCTTTTAGAAGATCGCGATGTACCCAAGGCTTCCGTTTGGTTTCGTTTATAGACAAGAACAAATATTTTCTCTTATCCTCGGAATGAAGCAACGCAAATAATGTATATGTACATTTGCAACATTTTTCTTGTTACACGCGGGGTTATTATCGCGCCACGATATTGTCGCAAGACAAAATTTCTCTCTCGCACGCAAGCATAAAAGATAAAGATAACGAATATTAAGCAATAAATATGATGGAAACGCACGCTTGCACAAAAAAAATGTATAATGCTTTTACTAGCAGTAATAAAATAAATTAGTTCGAAGAACGATATGTCGTTAAATTAAAACGGAACTATCTTTCGATCTAGTAAACTTTTTCCCGACGATATTCTCGGCGCGAGAACATTGCGCTGTGACTACGAATTCGCCGACTCGAGGGCTGATACAATCTTCCCTGAAAATTTTTAATCAATTTCCACCCGCGCGCTTTTCCTTCCCATCATGCTAAGTATGTTATCTCGAGGATAGCCTGGCACATTTAAGAAAAGAACTGTGTACACACAGACACATCTCGCACAACTGGTATAGCTCGACTCGAACCCGCGCGTATACACACGGTTGCCGTTTGACGTTGGCAGCGGGAAGCAAGACGCTCAGTATTCATGGAATATCGTTGCTCGAACGTGGCGAGTTGGTAGGATACAAATTAGTTTAGCCCCTTTCGCGTATTCGCTGGCGGCACAGTGGCGTATTCAAAAATATTCCCGCATCTATCGAAAAGCTTCCGCGTTGTTGCACGCGTCAGACACACCGAGCGCGAATGCCTGTATAGATATATATATTTCTCGGCGCATCTTAACTTCTCGATCTGGCATCTTTTTCGCCTTCTCACGTCCCTATCATGTGCAAGGAAATTTTTGGCGCCGCGATGCTTAAAGAAATTTCGACTTCGCCTCCGAAACGAAGGTACATACCGCAAACGCGCGCGACGACAGTTTTGCCGATAACGCGTGTACCCGTGATGCAAGAGTTTGACAGGACTTTGCTTATATATTTCCGTTAATGTTTTGGATGGATTTTGAAATGTGATGTATTGTCGTGAACACGCACGCGCAAAAAAGAGAGAGAGAGAAAGAGAGAGAGGGAGCGAGAGAGAAAGAAAGAAAGTAAATTCTATTTCCTGCAAAATGTTTGACGGATATATAATTCATTAATTTTCATTTTGGCGGATATACGATGTTGCATAACGAAAATACGAGTCTGTCGGCAGTTAATAAATCACCGCAACATTCTCACTCGGCTTTGTGTTTGCAATGCACACGAAGAAATTAAATGCTATGCACTTGCCATGTCATTTAATATGTATTCCATAATTATCATGTGTGGCGTAGAAGTAGGTTATTTGACTTGCATATATATATATATAGTGTCGAATACACCCATTACACAATTGTAAATATAACCTGGCGCGCCGTTTGACATTCCGCATGAACAAGATTATTGTGGAATATTTTCCACAAGAACGATCAACGAAATGCCACGTGAATGTCAAAATTTGCGTACCCGACGTTGACAATATAACCGATTAATGGAATATGTATTGGACGTGATTTTATCATTACAAATGTGATTCATGATGTGGAAATTGCTTTATTAATCAATAACGCTGTTGGGAAACTTACAGAGAATTTAATTGATTATTATTTAAATGCATGTATAAAAAATAAATACGAGAAATCTATTGGTTATTAAATTAAATACAGTTAATAAATTGCTTAAAGCGGGAAATAACTTTCAATCATCCTCGATGTTTCAATATTGCACTAAATTGAAGCAACTTGTAGATCGATCTAATATTTTATTATTACACATTTATTTTTCCGCCTCTTTTAATACCTCTCTCGTTGAATGGCATTCTATTAAATTTATCTTCATTCGTATACAGAGCACGCTGCAGGATACATATGCTTACAGATTGCCATCGATATTAGTACACGCCACGCGCTTGGCACGTCAGTATACATATATGTTTCTGATATAAATCAATGTTTATTACATGGATTTATTACATAACATGCGTCTCAATTAAAGAGTAATTTATTTTAATTGCGGCACTGAAACAATATTCGCCGCGCACGAAAATTTCACGCGTTAACTCGACCACCGACCACTTTCCCAGACTGATGAAGATAAAAAAAAAGTGGACAATTTCGAGTGACATTTATCGTCGTGTTCGCCATCGCCATTATCGAACATTTATCGCTGGGATATTTGTACAGCGCCTGTTTCCCGGCGCCTGGTCCCTCTCTCGGGAACTCTTCCGAGAATTTTAGGATACAGGTGTGAGACCGGAGTGTCAATAAAATATTTACGGTTTAACAGGCGAGATGTTTATGTAAATAAATTGCCCGTGGTGCGTTTGCCACGGCGTGTAACTTTTTGAACGTGGAAAGGGAAATTTCCTGCAGAAAGGTGCGCGCATGATGTGACGTTTTATGCAAATAGCGATTCGCTGTGAGAAAACACAATGTACGGCGGACATTCGTGACGTTCCCGCCGCAAAAAGAGCATCATCAAAAGAGCCTTCCTTGCAATGTATGCGACACGTCGGGCAGAACCGCCGGGGATAAATTTATATGAAAAATGATGAGACTTAAGCTCCTCAATTGTGAAGAGCTCCCGCAGAATAATTTTCTTCGAAGGTATCTACTTATATAAACGTTAGGAAGATATATCTCATATAGATCAGGAGATATTTTCTTTATTGTTTTCTCAATTATACCGCCGATAATGAGTCTTTCTAAAAAAAAATTCTTTATAGTTTGGTTTTCTGACTCTCTCGTTCAAATTTAAATCCACGCCGTTTATCGAGATCGAGGATTACATGATGAAAAGAATAGGCTTCTTTGTTATCTTGATGGGTTATCTTCTCTAAAAAGTTCCCTTTCGCGATAAAAAAAAAAAAAAAAAGGCGAAACATTATCCTCTGGACAATTTTCCAAATATTATGACGGGAGGGTCGCAAGTTCATTTGGTCGCCGAGACTTTGAGAAGCAATCATTACCCTTACGAAAGAGCGTCCACTAAAACAAGACAAGCCAGCTTCCACGATGCTATCGCGAGAAAATAAGCGAATAAGAAACCTGGAGGAAGAAACGAAGAACGAGAAAGAGGAGGAAGAGGGAAGCGCGAAAACGGCACAAGTATCTGAACATTTACAGGCCATTTCCTCTCCCGCCTCCTCATAATGACGTTATTGCCTTCTTGAGGTTGAATGGTGGATGGCGACAGCGGGGAGTCCTATCTCGAAGTCGCTAACCACGGTCATTATTGGTTTTCGTTTGGTAACACCAGGCATGTAAATTCTCTCGCGGGAGCCAAACACCGCGGTAAATGTTGCGATCTGTTTTGCATCTTTTCGCGCGATAAGTCGTGACAAATATGGCGATCGGCTCGGTGGTGGTTTCTTTATTGAATTGGCAAATTTGCATATGGATAAATTTTCGCTCGCGTGTTTCACAACGAATTCTCAAACATTTCTCTACAGCGCGATATGCTAAAATTTTAAGATCAATAACGAACGGCTCGTTTCCTTGTCTCTTTCCTATTTTTCCTTCTTACATATTTTCTCTTGATATCTTTTTTGTTTGTTAGATATGTTTTCCTAGAAATAATCGTACATGAAGAGTGAACAAACATACAATTATTGTAATGGAATTTCAATTTTCAAATTTTTCTTTCAGATAAGTTTTTCTCGTGCCGTATTATAAAAATTAATTTTAAAAAACTTTGTTCAAACTTTCGCTTTGTTATATAAAACTATGACAAGGTATATTATAGGCAAATCACAATTTTATTTTCTTCTGTTACCTTTTTATACTTTTTCATCTTAGTGTATACGAGAGCGTTTTAAAGTTTCTTTACTAACTTTTGTGGGTATAATACATGGAGGAACATAATAGAGGCGTGGAGGAACCTCGATACCTTCGATATTAAGATCGCTTTTAATCTGTTTCGTCATTGTATCGCGCTCAAAAGATATTAAATCTCACGGTGTAACACACGGTTGCTATCGTATAATAAAGTTGGAATAGATTTACGCTAGAGTTTGTTTTGTAATAAGAAGTAATTGCGAACACACAATGTAATTCTGCCGCGTATCTTTTGTATCATTCATATACGTCACGTTGTAACATTTTTCAAAAACAAAAAAAAAGTTTTACTTTAATCGCAAAATAAAAGTTAGGATTGACAGTCAGATGTTGACTTGTAACGTGCATTTTGAATATTTTACGGCATATTTCACGGCTGCACATAAAGCTCTTTTCCGCACGGGAAGCAAAAGTTTAACGACAGCGACACACTTTCGTTCGTTCACGTCACATTACGGATCATTTATTTTGTATTTGCTAACGCGAGAGATGAATTGTGTCCGATTCTTAGGATTTGTAACAGCCAAAATTTAATCGTGAGTGTGTTTCATTCGCTCGCAATTTACGCACGTAAACGGCAGTTCGCACCTCTTTTTACTACGGTCACCGGATTTAAAAATGAAATTATATACGACCAGACGAGGGGAGAGTTTCACCGTGAAATATCGACTTGGCAACGCTATCTCGACGAGCCACACGTATTCTCTCTCTGTGTGTATACACGTACATAACGGTGTATACGTACACATCGTTTACCGAGCGGCGAAGAGATATCGGTAACGATTAGCTAACGCGAGCGCGTCGATTTATAAATGTCGCCGGCTTTCAAAAGCAAACTTCTGCGTCGCAAACAACGCTCGCATAATAAATTAGTAACACATATTACGCGGCTGTCACGGTGTATTGTAATATTTACACTGCGCCGTGGTAGCCGTTTCCCGGCTGGCTCGTCTGCAGTTGTGAACGTTCCCCGTATGCAGATTCAGTCAAGTGGATTAGCTCGGGACAGAAAAATGTGCCAACTTTTACTTAAGCGTTAAAACGATCCTAATGCAAATCGTCGGGATACGGAAAACGTGTGTAAAAGTTGGACGGTCGTATTGCGTCTTTACGCGCGGTTTTATCCGCGTGATATGAAAAAAGTTAGCGCCGGGCACATTTTCTGCTTTCAGATACTTCTGATTCAATGTTTATATTTATTTTTTTTTATTCAGTATAAAGTTTAGAAATAATTTTTATCTATCATATCTATTATCTTATCGCAACGGTTTTTCTTTTGAAGCGAAAAGTAATTAAAATAAATAGACATTTCGGTTAAACGAACGTAAATTACTGTCATGCTGTAATTAATCCCGCTTTACTGTTAACGCGTAAATAGTGTGTTTTTAAAAAGGCGTTTTTTGTTGCATGTATAATTTATTTGTGCTGCAGCATTGCGATAGATACTTCATATGTGATAAAAATGTATTTTTTTTCGTTGTTCTGAGATCTTGCAAAAAATGATACAGCTAAATAAATACAATCGCACGATGTATAAAAAAAAAACAGCGTCATATTTTTTTAAGTAATATCTCGCAGTAACATCCGTAAACTCGGCGAATCGCAACGCGTCATTATGATTTTATTATGTGTTGAATTTATGTGGCGTATCAGCGAAATGCGAGAACTCATTTAGTCCGGTTCGTCCGTGCGGATGCGGATTCTCGTAAATACTTCTGTCACTATAAATGGTGCAGACACATGCGGCGTACACGTAAAAGTTTATCCTGGGGATAAAATAATGCAGAAGCTACAGTTGAGACGAGAAACGTTATTACGACAAATATTTTTAGTTCGTGAAATTGATCTTTTTTTCAAACCCTACTTTGAATCACTTTTTTTTCGCAACGAGACGATGCGGAAACGAAGATCGCATGTAATCGCATAGCTGCAGGTGCAACGGCCGTATTAAAATTGCTAGCCGGAGATGAGAAGACGGTATGAAACGGGAACTATCTCGATGAAAGTCTTATTAGCGCCGTCATCATTAATTAAGACGATTTTCTACCGGAATTGTTATCTTTTTTTTTTTTTTTTACATGAGTCGCGGAAGAGTGTAAAACCTGGTGAGTCGTAAAAAGCAGAGTGTGAAAACGACATACGCGAATATTCACTTCCTCCAGCCTAGAGATCGTAAATACGGAGTTAACGAACTGGAATTTTTATTTCTTTTCTTTCTGACGGACAATAAGTAAACTTGCAAAAAGTAAATCTGATTTTATTACTAAACGAACGGACCCCGTCACGCGATACTGTAGCCTTGTACCACCTCCGCATGAAGAAACGTCGGATGACGATCGCGTTCCGAGCAACGCACGTTTGCGCGAATTCACAACTTTTCCCATTAAATTGTATCTCGCGTGGAACTGATTGTGAGCAGAACGAGAGGGCCTAATGGTGTGACGTCACGACACTAGGTAATATGGAAGTTCTGAGAGCGAGTTTAATCGTCTAATGTCATGTAAGAGGGAACTAAAGCCGACTGCAAGCGCGATAAGACGCAAGACAAACAAAATATTCAAGTTGAAACTTTATCGCAATTTCAGTACGTTAACAGCATTACAAGTGAAGTATTATATATACGCATCAAACTTCATCGTTCTCCCGCACATACAGCGGAGAGAGATTATAAATAAAGTTTTTCGTTAAATAATTTCTGTTGAACAATTTTTTTACGAGAGAAACGCGCGTATAACTCGGAAACATCGCGAATTGCTCGATTATTGAGCAAATCAAGTTACACGATGGTAATTTCTCGACTTTGCTATTAATATATATATACGAACTGATTGCAGCAGAAATGTATCAGGATTCACGAAGATGCAGATAAGAGCCGGCGGGTGTTTTCGCGAGTAATCGAGGCGGGTTGTTGCACCAGCAAAAGATGTTGACCTAAAAACCGACGCGGTTCATAACGAATAAATGCCAACTTTGCGCCAAAGAAACCGTCGGGCCCGCCGGGGCTGTCGTGTAATAAACGCGTCTCATACTCGCGAATGAATATCCCCGTACACTCGCGCACAAACGCAAAGCACAAACGTCTAGCCGTGTGCTTCCTCTCTCTTTCTCACTCTCCTTCTCGAGAGCTATTGTGCCCTCTGCGCTTTTACACCGAAACTCTCTTTTCTTTCCCCCATTTTTATACACATCCAGCGGTAATTGTCATGTGCGGGGAGAAACCGCGCTCGGCCGCTTTTGCGCGTTGCCCTTATCGTAATCTCGCTATCCTCTCGCTATCTCGGGGTAGATTTTTCCGGAAAAAAAAAAAAAAAATTCTCGACGTACACACACTGCCACCGGCATCGAGAAAGAGTGACGTGCGTATATAAGCAGAAGAGCGGAAGCATTCTCTGGAGTGTACATGTTTTATGCAACCCTCCCAAGGCAAAAAGGACGCAAACATATATTTTTGCTCAAACTATACCTACATTTTTGCACAAAGCGTTAATGCTGCTCCGGGTAGCCTATACCTGTGTAGCACATTTCTCGTTACAATCGTCCCCGAATGAACATGTTCTTTTAATAAAAACAAAAAATTAAGACTGCAATTTGAAAAACAAATTATTTTCTAACGAGTGTGCGTCCTTTTTCGAATGCGATTTCAATTTACAAAAGTTTTTTCACACGCAAAGGAATAATAAAGCAATAAAACTGTCTCTTTGTGCTTTAAGAAGAATCAAATTTAATTGCCGCGGTCGTTATAGATTCTGCTTACACACCGATTTACAATATTCAATTAGTCGCAGCAAGAGACGGATTGCACACGTTAGCGCGATATCGAACGGTGTGCTTTGCTGAAATATTCATAAACAAAGCAATGGCTTGTGGTAAATCGGTTCGTTCATGTACCTCGATGTGTTTATTGTTGCTTCCACAATTGACTGAAGTTGTTACGGCACACAGGGGAATGCGTTAATTAATTAACTCGATACGCGAATTGATCAGCGAATGATGGCGAGCTGCGCTAAAAACCCCATAGGTATGTACGTGCCGCATAAGAAGAATCAATCGTGTTCGCGCAACGATCCTAATTTTCAGCCAATTACAAGTTCAAAAATAAATGCGAATATTTTCTAACGTTCAATTTCTCATATCTACATTTACACACGTAACTTTGATTTTCGTGAAAGAAAAACCGCGATCGAAAAATCGGGAAGCATCGAGATGCACAACAACTGTCGGCAATCGTCGGCAATCGTCGGCAATCGTCGCGCATAATCGTCTCTAATCCGAACAGCGAATTCCAAACTGCGAACGAAGACTTCTAAAGTTCCAAGTCGCGCCGAAACCGCGCGTAAGACAATTAACCGCGAATCGATATAGCGTAGGTGCAAAAGGGAGTGTAATCGCGTGTTTCGCGTGTAAATTGTCGGTGGATCGATTCGTTATCGATCTGTGGTTCGCGAACAATACGCGATGTGGAAATACGAGCGTCGGTGATCTCTCGTGAGACTCGTGAAAGCGTTTAAAATGAATATTTGCATACTATATATCTACGACAATGTGTGTCGCGCATCGCGAACTCCGGACGTACCGCGACATTGGTTTGTTTACAAGTCGTGCTTGGCTCCCGAGTTTCTCGGAATTCACTGCTCGTGTTGTTGTATTTGCGCGAGAAAGCTCGAAAACAGTCCGCGCGCGCGGTTTTTTTGCGAATTATCGCGTATGTACGGACGAACAACGATCAAACATGTAATCGGTGATCGGGTGATATAAATTAGGCGATTTACCTTAGAATTTCAATTAGTGTGAAGATATCGCCGGTGTATGTCGCTTGTAGTTTGAAAAATCCAACACATCGCTAACGACAGCACAACATCGCGTAACGAAAACAATTCAATTCAACGAAAACAAGAGCACGTGAAAAGATACCTTAGATCGCGTTCCGTTATTCATGTACTGACAATTTATAGTCCACATATAAGTAGACTACGTTGAGAAGCACAACCACTCACCTAAGTAACAATCGAATGTGATTGGTTCTTAAATCCAGCCAATCATAATAAATTGCTCAGCGAAACGGTCGCGCTTCTGAATGTAGCTTCCAGTACCGGCAGTGAATTGCGAAACGCTTAATCGTCGCTAATCGAGCGGACTTCCGAATCGCTCCGAAACTGCGCAAAGGACGACCGCGGATCAAAATGGCGTTACGAAAAGGCGGTAAAACTGGCGCGCGCGTTTACCAGTCTTCTTCTTCGTGTTACGCGGTAGTAGATCGTTCATTATTGATCCGTATTGTGCAATCGTTACACGATTTATGGAATACGCGATAGTGCTCTCGTGAAATGAGTGAAAATGCGATGTGTGTATTAGATGATAACATGTTGTTGTGCCGCGCATCGGTTGCCCGAATGTATCGCGAGTGTTTACATACTTACGTTGTTTTTCGTCTTCGAATTCGGTGCTCGCGTCGTGAAAAAGTTTGTTTTAAATCCGCCGTTAATATTTTTTAATAGTGTTGTGCGCGAATCGGTATCGCGAGTGTCGAATCTGATTAATTTTGCGCATTGAGTGAAAGATACGGGGTGTAGATGAACTCAGGTACTTCATCGAATCGTAGTGGAGTTGGATTATTTATTGCCGGAGCAGACCGACGCTTTTTTTCTTGCCAATTCGCTTTGTCAAAGATTGTTGCAACGGACTGACTCTAATGCTCGGCACTTCGCGGCTTTCGCATCACATCAATCCAAAAGCGATTCGGTAAGAAATCATGATTATAATTATTACATGTACATACTACATGTATATACTCTGTAGAGTAACTTATTTGTTCTTTTTTTGGGAGTGTTTTGGATAGTACGTATAGAATACGATTAATTAAAACAAATGTACGATGAAGCTTCTCAGGCCGTTCCCGACGGCCATTTTCCGTCGCGTAACACACGACCGGTCGACTTAATTGGCAACGTACAAACTCTAAACCCCTGTCGTATTTGGGTTTGCGATTTGTTACGAGACTACGGATATTCAATTTCCGCGAACATAACAGTAAAATCCGCGAAAGCCGGTCGACATTCTCGCGGAGAAGGCTCATTTTGAAAATCAAATAAACTAGGTGCCGGTTTCTCAGAACGTGTTTCGCGAAGGACACGTAATAGTGGCTAGTATAAACAGTTTCTGTCGAGCAACGTTGGTTTCTTGTATATATATATAATATATTGTGCGCGTATATACACAACATATATATAGAAATGTATATTGTACATACATATATATATCTCTACATATATATGTACATATAAAAGAGGAGAGAGAAAGAAAGGAAGAGAGCGTCTAGTCTTATACACAACAGCCGTCGTACGTATTAATCTCGTGGATCATGCGGACTTACACGCGTCTCTCGTCGGACATGTAGCGTACGTATAAGCTGCACACGGGAGAATTATTGTGAATGAGGAAGGATGGCCACGTGTCGGAGAACAATAACAAACGCGTTTTCGTTTTGGAACATGTATCTTAAATCTTCTTCCTTCTGTTTCCGAATTTTATTTTTTCCGAGGACAAATGCCTTTCCTTTGCTTGTATGTTAGCGAATTCGAGCGAAACTTTTCCAGCGGGATTGTTTGACGGTATCCGCGTTAAGATCCTGTTTCTTTGAGTCAGCAAATACATTGCCCGACATCTGATAGGATCTTAAGTCGTCGCTGAAGCCTACCGTGATCGGAATTAACGCAAGTACGTGACTTGGGCGTGATCGGGTCGGGATCTCGAAGATGGAGAAGGCCGTATAGGGTTAACACATAGTGTGAGCTGCATAGTTCCTCGCGGTGGGCGATTGTTGCCACGAGAGTTGTCGGCTCCGGAAGCATTGGAAAGGTTATATATATATATACACTGTTACCTGCCGCGCGAATGCCGCTTTCTCAATGTCAAGCAACAAATCTCAGAAACTACGACGGGATATCTCGGTAGATTTTCTTCCTTTTGCAATACACCACTAACAGCTCGTAACTAACCGCGCGCATAAGTGTTGCGTCAGTGTTTGCGCACGTACTTACACGGTTATGCAAACCCCATAGATCACTACAGGGTTCCTTGTACGTTCTGTATCGAACTACGGTTGTGTGTACTCTAACTCAATACACAGTACCAGGTGCTAGTGTATTGTGAATCGGTGTTCGCGAATGGTATTGTGCGGGAACAGGAGGGGAGGAGAACGCGGAAGAAATGTAAGCGCCCTTATTTCGCGCTACAAGACCACCGCCGCCACCACCAACAACGAAAAATATATGTACACAAGCAGCAGCAGCAGCAGCAGCAAGCTACGGCAACGCCATCGAAGCCCATTATCAATGTACGCTTCGTCTCGGGGAGTCTATAAACGACTCGGTAAATGTCGCGCAGTAAATAACCAACCACCATCTTCGCCGCCGCCGTCTCGCGTGATGTAAGAAAATGTTCTTTCCGCGATTGTGCGTCGTAGGTAAATAAGTCGGCGGGGCCGGATTGTGTGGAGGCGCGGCACTACACTAGACGATAAGGCGCGCGCCGTTGCGGATTGAAAAATTGCCCCGGCGGGAAAGCGCATAAATTCGGAAGAGTGCAACAATTTTCCGGTATCATGTGAGAATAATATATCCGAGCAAGCGAGTTGATGTATCGTGAAATAGACCGTCGCGACAAGAGAGAGAAAGAGAGTCCTAGTTTTTTTTGCTGTAGAAACAAGTTATCATATCATTTTCTTGGTAGTAAATAATAATAATAATACATACGCTAAAAAAGAGATAAAATAACAGAACAAAACAGGTCATATATACAACGATCGATACAATAATTTGCGATAATTATTTTTATATTGTTAATTATACCATGTATATAATCATTAATTATTAATATGTACACGTCATATTTTGCCTAATTTTATTAATTGAAAAGTATCTCGATAAATATCGGGGAAAATGAAATACGTGGATAGTCTTTATAAATTTATCATTGTTTCATGCATATATAGCGTTAATTATCGTTGTTTTATACAAGTTCAACAGCGCAATTTTTTTTTATCGGTAAAACCCGCGTAAACAACAGCTCGGACAACATATATATAAAGGCGTGTTTCTCTCTTTTTCTCTCTCGTAACGCTTGTTGTTAAGTTAAATAGTCACGTTCTTGACATACGTAGCGCCGGGATAAAAGCGATGCGGGAGATATAAAACAGAAGCGGAAGAAATCCGTGATGGTTTATTTTGCAAACGCGAAAATATCGGGCCACCGTTACCACCGGTGCATTCCACGTCGTATTCCACGAGACGACGCAGGCGGCTGGAACGTCGTCTATAAATGCGTCCTGCAAGATTCGCACGTAACGCGGGCTCGCGGCGTGTACTACTTAAGCCAAGGATTCAGTTTACATCCTGCAAGCGAACAGCGTACGCGATGTATAAAATGTATATATATTGTTTAGATAGAGAAGCAAAAGAGTCTCTCTCTTTCTCTCTGCGTCGAATTAAACTCTTCCAGTTCAGTAACGGGACAGACAAACGAGACCATCTGTATGCTGAAGCTGTTAGAGAAATTGCGTATAGAAACAGCGTCGAGAAACGCTTCTCTTCACGCGTGCGCCGCAGATACGATCGCGTTATTAGGGATGACTGTGTTATAATTAAAAAGAAATTTATTATTCTCGCAGGAATGTGTTCTCGGCCCAACAATTGTATCTTACTCCACTTACATAATTTTAATGAAATACTCGACCTTTTGTTTAAAATTGTTCTTTCACGTGTTATAGAAGAGGCGGTGCGGTGCCGCGTATTTAATTACTCCCGCAGTTTTCCAAAGTTCGCGAGAGGAATAATATCGTACACTTTGTTCTAACGTAAACTCCAATTATTGCTAAATAGAGCACACATTATAGAGTTAGTTACACAGTCTCTGTGTAAAGATAAAAAATTTATAAACGTACACGCGCCACTGTATTCTAGTCAAGAATTGCAGAATTTCTCTCTATTGTGGAGAGAGCACACATACGCTCTCGTACACCTATTTGTCTGCGTGCGCCATCGATTGGCTGTTTTATTTCGTGCGAACCGGTGAAGCTCCACCAAGCTGTGCCGAATTAAACATCAACCTGTATTACGTTTTTACGTGTGCTTGCTACCGGTGTAATAGCTGCCAGGAGAGACACGACGTGACGCATATACGGGACGTTACAGCAACGACGTTTGGGGGAAGGGGAAGAGAAACAGCTTACATGTGTGCACTCGGATGGATTGTTGGGATTTTAAATCTGATAAAACGTTGATAGGCGAACGGGACAAACTTCCATTTTCGTCATATCGTACAAGAGTACATAGAATACAATCGGTGCGAATAAAAAAATCTTTGCATGAGCGCATTGTGTGCAGTAACAAATATCGAGAATAATCGGAATATGAAACAAGTTTTTTTACTTATTTTCTCAATTATCCGCAACTCGGATTGCGATATTATGTGCTGTCACACAGGTAAAAATGAAGTCAGTGTAATAGTTTGTAAAATATTGAAATCCATTATAGTAGTACGTTTATTAAAAACTCGGAGCACATGATTCAAAGTGATACGATAAACAATAAAGCGATATAAGCAATAATATCGCACTTCACTATATGTAAAATCGTATAACAAATTGCATGTGACCTATTTTACAAAATAATTATATCGCACACGCTACATTGGTTCCGATTACAAATGTTTGCTTTACATACTTCATTCTATAAACTAAACATATCGAATAGTATTATTTTTAATATCTAGTAGCGATTATGATACATAATAATTAATTATGTATTATAATCGCTACTATATGTTATAATTGTGTCAAGGTATACAGATTGTGACAGATGCACAATTCGCATACAAGTTTATTAGCTGCTTGTATAACTAAATGTGAATTCGATGTTTTGCACAGTATTGGTCAGGTGTTTTGTTGCCGTACCGCGCTTAATATCCGATAATGAAAATCCCGTGAAACCTAACAGAAATCATCGGAATCCGATAGCGCGCTCGCGGAAAATTGATGGATGGCCATAATGACAGGGATTAGCGCGGATAGTTACTGTTTAATGACGATTTCGCAATGGTCAAATCTCACGTAACCACACTCACAGGTGAATCTCGATTTCAGCCAGTTAATTAGGACGTGGCGCGCAGTTTCCCCCGAGAGAATCTCGATGCCCGCATCCGCGAAAATTAGACCGAACGGTGATACTCGAGTGAGCGATAATCCGATTTCTCTGATTTCTAAGTTTCCAAAAATGCATCGCGCAAAGAAATTACTGACTGAGGAACACGTGTAGTGTTTCTCGTTCGTGTTAATCGCGGTCGAAAAACGCGCACAGTTAGTAATTTTATGGAAGTGACATTTTATTTCATTCAAAAGCATCTATTCGGATATTTTTCTGAAAGACAGTTTAGTAAAGAATTTGATATTTCACGAAGTACGTCAAAAAAAACGTGTACTACGTACAAACAAAAACAAATACAATACACTGTTATTAATAGTTTGTCAAATTTGTGATTTTTATCGGTACAACGTGAATTGTTTAGCTGCTCTCAAGCGTTCTCTCGCAACGTTTGCATAAAAAAATTGAAAAAGATTTGGCGTGAAAAAAAAAACGTGCTGTGTGCACGATATTATGCTTGCACTGTGCGAGACAAAACGAATATCTACAAAATCCATTTGCAACCTGGTAGCGTGTATATATATATGTGTGTGTGTGTGTGTGTGGAGAAAAAAACATAACCCATTCCGTATATACTGCAACTTCGCACGAAAATTCTATTGGCAGGAATATCCGCGGAATTATATGGAAGAAGACAATCACGAATGCAAATACGAACGTATTGAAAATATAAAATCCTGGTGTTTGTGCTTTCGTGAATATAATTCGTTTTTTTTTTTTTTTTACTATAACAGCTGTATTGCTTTACGCACACACGGGATATAAATCTATATAAATTGACTGTGCAATATCGAACTTATTATTTTACGAATTAAACAATGCATGGACAAATTGCGCGATCGAATTTGTGAAGTTTTTTTTACATATCGTGCAATAATATAGGTGTGACTCTATCTCTAATAAAAATACTAGTAAAGTAGTTTAAGTGTTTTGATATTGTTTTCGTATTATGTAAATTCTAACGTTGTTGTGTATAGCATACTTGTATATGCACACATTAACAACATACAGTAAATATATTCACATTTTCCGAATGTTTAGTAAACCTTTAATGTTACATTAGCACTTAACCTGGCACAGTTCAGTGAATTGATTTAATTTACAAAAGCTGCGCTTCACTATCGAGTCGCGTCCGCGCATTTGCTTTTGTAAATCAATTCGATACGCTGAAAGTACGCTTATGTAGTATTATGTATCTACTCTACCTCCCCGTGCAAATAATTCTGTAAATATTGATCACTCGACGCAACGAGCGGATTCAATGACGGTATCATTGCGTTTGAGAGAAAATTAAACCGCGCGCGTGCGTACGGGAAATATTCGCGAGTATGACTCGAGAGCGTTGCTCTCTGTCAAAGATATATACATATATGCGATATATACTGTTTTCATCAACTTTACCGCGTCACAACGAGGTCGTGTCGTGTTCATTAAACGCCATAATTTTCTCGAGTATCACATATTACACGCGCGGCAAAAACAACTACCACGCGCAAGTTTCCTTTCATCCCATTCACTCTCTGCGAGCTCGGACTACGGATTTACTTTTTCGTTGACATTAATAACTGAACACACACACACACACACATACACGTGAAACAAATTCAGATCACATTTATTTGCTTCGTCATCTTTTTATATTTGCATTTGGGAGAGACGCACGCTATTTTGCGTGTGTATCTGTCACACATATGATTTCAAACTGTCAAAAATATACATTTGAACAAGCTATGCGAAAGAAACCGCAAAAAGAATCAATCAGAATCGTGATAAAAGTAGCAAAAATTAACATCGTCGAGATATTCGAGGAGAACTTCAATATCTTAAAGTATCGACTTTCAACACACACAGACACACGCACACACACACAGTCTTTTTTAAATAGAGGAGAAGAGAAACGTCGCGGAATGTTCGGGAAAGGACGAATCTAAAGAGATATGATAATAAGATATTTCCTTTTTTTGAAAGAAAATTTAATGTACTTTCTCTCTCTCTCTCTCTTTCTCTAGAAATCATTATAAAATGTTATATAATTTGATATTAAGGTCTAAAAGAATATCATAACCACATAAATTTGATACATGTAAATTGTAAATGAAGAGGTATACTCGCGTAGAAACATAAATCATCGTTGTCGTGGAAAAAGAACGCGTTCTGATGCGTCATCCCGAGTTACGTATGCAGATGGAGTTTGTAAAAAATCCAGCGTGTACATATACCAGTAGTTTCACGTTTTTTTCCAACGACGGCGCATGATTCTTTACCGCTGTCCTTAATACACCTGGCGTCGGTTGATTAAGTTGCCCCTCGTTTCTCGTCGGGACGAGTTACTTACCGGGCGGAACGCCATTATTTTTCACAACTTCGTTTACTTTGGTAACTGGAAACTTGCATTTCGTCGCGCGCGCGTCTGGCTACGTAACACGTCGTTGTGTGTCTGCATAGCTCATGATGTAACCGAATTAACGTGCCGCGGTAACGAACGAAATATTTTATTTTGCGCATCTTGTCATTATAGTGATATTTCAGCGACACGTTTGCGGCAGCTCAACGCATTCGTTCAAGTTGAACGAGATCGATACGCGGTTATTGTTATTTGAAAAACTCGTTACAATTTCGGTAAACTTTTACACGTACGCTTTAAATAGATGAAAACAGTCTGCAATCTTTTGAAATTTATTCTATGCAAATTCTCGTACATCACACCATAGTTACGCGATGTATGTACGCGTGCCACTTGTAATACCGTGTAAGAGAACGCTATCCAAACTTCAAGTGCATACTGACTTGTCGGGTTTTGTGTCGTTATTGCGGAGGACGCGTGATGTACGTAAAAGCGGAAATGTGCATCCTGAACAGGGTCACGGCAATTGAGCATCGTCCATGCACGGTCCATTAACTCGAAATAAATTTGCATCAAAAGTGACGACTCGTATTTTTCATCAGCAAATTTATTGCATTCTTCACAGATGCTGCCTGTGATAAATTGATAATTAATTGCAATATAATCGAAAAAGAAGGACAGAGAAAATAATTATATATATCTGTAATCATGATACTATCACAGTAGACACAGATTTTCTAAAAAGACAAAGAGAAGGAAAGTAATTCTTTCCTCGGAAAATTCCGCGGAGAATTTGAATGTGTTCGGTCGTTTCAGCGAGCTGTTCTGAGACGTTGTCTTACATGGTATTCCAAATTTTCTTAATCGAGAATCACCGCGGTCTGATTGTGCACATTTGGTCGGACTATAGGCAATTAGGCGAAAGCACCATTCCCGACCGTTAGGTCGAAATGAATTCGCATTTAGAGGCCCGGAGGGCCGATGGGCAAACCGATCGGCAAATTCGATTTTCTTCGCGTACCTTGTCTGCGGATTATTAAACTTATCGATCGGAACGGGGCACGGTCGAGGGTCATCGTGGTTCACGGATCGAGTTATCACTGAAGGTTGTAACCGCCCTTCGTGTCGTATAACCAGCTGCCTCGATTCACTATCCGGTTGCTTGTCGATCGTCTCTTTTGTTCCCGCCAGTGTCCGTTTCTGCCCCTTTTATCTTTTTTCCATCTTCCTTAGAAGTTATTCACGCGAACGGTGTAACTTAATTGCTATGCTTTCTCTGTCGACGACGCTTAACGACGTTCTCTCCGTATTTCTCAATCGTGGATAGACCAGTACTAGCGGACCCAATTGAATTCGAATTTGTCGTCCGGGTACACACACCACGTCTCATTAGGCGACCGCATTATACTCCCTCGGGTATCGACAGAACCGTGTACCCATCCGCCCGTCCTAACCCGACGACAACGACGAGCGGGTGTATGCACGCTGTCTAGTGATGTTGACGGTCTTGTAATTGCGCCGTTATCGATGCTCGATTTGCTCCGCCAGCGAATTCGCCACGGATGCGTGATTCTGGAATTTTTTCGCTATTATACACTCGAACCTTCTCGCGCGCAACACAACTCCATCGCCATATCGGTCTTTCTCTCTCGCTCGCATTACGTTGGTAGTTTTCTCTTCTAATGGCGCCTGCGTAGTAATCCGGATTATTGCAAGTATAAACGTCATTATTGATCGGGACAGATTTGAGAGAGACCGTATATATATATTTATACATTACATTTTATGTGCGTGTATGTATGTATATACAAAACATAGGCAGAAAAAAATACATAGAATTATGTATTTTTTTCTGTGCAGAATTATATATTTTTTCTAAAAAAAAAAACACGAACTTTTATGCCAGTCAGTGTTATGCAAATAATCCGAGTATTTATTCATTGGCGTTGCACGGTCCCGATCGAGTCCCGGTTTTTCAATCTCACCGTTCGGTGCACGTTATAATAATCTGCCGACAATAGCACCGTTATCACGACGTGAAATTAACTCGATTACGTGGCGTTTCGCGATAACGCGAGTACGTGAGCGATAACACAAAACGTAAACAAGTTGTGAAAAAAAAACATTCTCTCTTGTAAATAATTCTGCTTGACAGAAATGGATCGTAGCTAAGTGAAAAAAAATAATGAAGCGATTGTGCGACTGTATCGTCGAAAGTACATACGTGCGTGTAACCTTGCTTGTTATATTGTCTTTTGCAGAGATCCCGGGCAGATGGAGAAGACACTGTCCGAACGGGCCGATAATGTCCGATCCCGGTTGCAACCTGGTCGGCGAGGGAACCGCGACCGGCGGAAATGCGGCGCCCGCCGGCAAATGCGTTTGTGGTCCGTCCGTGCCCTGGTGTCCGGGTGAGCCGCAGCCCTACATGTACCTGACGCGGCACGAGTGCAAGCTCAATTTGCAGGCGAAAATTGCTTACGGTAGGACGCATTCATTCCATATGAGCGTTGTGTGATATACGGCGACCTCGTGCCGGAGCGGAGTGTGCATGCCC
This sequence comes from Pseudomyrmex cubaensis, assembly GCA_014825685.1. NCBI lineage: Eukaryota > Metazoa > Arthropoda > Insecta > Hymenoptera > Formicidae > Pseudomyrmex > Pseudomyrmex cubaensis. The sequence continues at coordinate 44,861 of QVOA01002514.1, forward strand.
GATAATGCGCGTCAAAGTGCACTAATGGCGAAATTAATTTCACGCTCGATTCGTCAAATGGCGCGAGTTACACTCGTCTATCAGACGTGAATCGCTCATAATGCGCGTAACGCGGGATCTATCAATTTTAATTATCCCTATGTTCGTCAGAGCCAACCGGAAACTTCTGCGTAATCAGGTAAAGCTTTATGTGCACGCTTGATGCGTATAATAATTCGCTCCGATTTATTACATGTCCCTTGGACATTGCGTTGATGATTGAGACGTTGAATGGGGCACGGTTGTGCCCCACAAATCGGCGACGATAAAATTTTATTTTTTATAAAATTCTTGTGACAAAAAATCAAAATCGTCTTCTTTTTGAAAATATTTAAAAAAAACATTACAAGATAATTTGAAGAGTCAAGATGAAGATTGTATGCGCTTGTGAAAAACGTGGGATATTATTGCATCCATCCAATTATTGTGGCGGTATAAAAAAGTGCTATTTGTCCCGTCACGTTATCTATGTGTTTGAATGTATTGCTGCATTTCATGATAAGAATCGCTGACGTGACAAAGAGCGGGATCGATTTCGCGTAAAAAGAAACGACGTTTTTCAACGGGTCAGGGATAGACACCGCATTGTGCCGCGCGTGTGAATGTCTTGTAGCACTGCGTAATAACCAATATTTAACCATTACATTTTGGGTCATCACACGCGAAAGTCATTACCGTAAACATTTATTCGACCCGTTAAAAGTCGTCGTCGACAGCGCATCCAGTGTTTTAAACTCCGTTTTCCTGTCGCTTTTAAAAAACATGGCGCAATTTATTGAGCGCGTTGCAATTTTGCACCCCGTTAATTACGTAAACGATTACAATCACCTTGTTGTTTTATCGTCGTTGATCTTTTCAGAGGACCGGAACTTTGTTCATTTAGAAAGAACTTTTTTCCGTTTTCCGTATGTAATATGTTGTTTTTTGCATGAAGTTGTTTTGCAAATCTGTTTTTCAAGATCCGTTTAAGCGGAGCTTGAGGTTTTGATCTACAGTTATTTATGTCCGCACGTTACAAATAAAGTAAAAGATCGATCGCGAGAACCGGTTGGGAATGAAGGAGCCAAGAATTGACAGTCATTCAGAACCGCGTTGTTTTATTGGTCGATATTAATCGCCGTGTTTTTATCGCCGGTCGTTACTCCAGAAGGACGCGTGTCTTTCGGCTGTCAGCGCGCGTTCGGATAAAAAAAAAAAAAAAGAGAGACAGTAGCGAGAGAGACGGCGAATGAAATACGCGGGAAACACGAAGTCGGGTGCAAACAACAGCCAGGCGTTAATGAAAAGAAAACATAAATAGCGACGGTGGCGAGAACATTGGATAAGAAAAACGGGAAAGCCAGACTAAAGAGGGATACAGACGGTAATGAGAAAAAGACATAGGCTACGTTCGTGACGTAACGTTCGTTCGTTATCGGCTCCGTCGTCGGTTCTGATTAAAACGCGTAAAAACGACCACGTGAGAGAGAAAGAGAGACAGAGAGAAGATTGCATTACTCGGCTAACTGAAAACGACTTTTTTCAGATTTCTCGGTTATCCAACGATGATTTCCGATGCGTACTTGGTTTATAACAACTTTTTTCTCGCTCAATCAGTCACCGTTAATATTGAACATTTTTTAAAAGCAATACATTTTTCATTTTATTATCGGGGGAGAGAGATACAAGATAACACATTATTTTCTATACACAGTGTGTTTATCTTTATTTAAAAGAATAATGTTTCAAAGTCTCGTATAGCAAGTTGACACGCGTTTTATTCGGTTTGCTCGTTCTACTCCAATAAAATGTTCGTGTATATCGAAAAGAAATATAACTGCGTACGAGGCGACTCCATAACAGTTATGATTAGAGATCTCATCTCCTGAGTTGCTCAGAATCAATAGTTAACTCGTTCTTCTTTCGAGTGCAACTTCCAGAAGTCCATCTCGGGCACAGTGCGGTGTTCAACGTGTAACGAGGTTGTTGGTGAGCGAGTAACAAAAGTAGTTACCCCGGCCGGTGCAGAAAGTTAAATTCGATTCGTTGAGAAAAGTTTAATCGCGTACGTTCTATAAAGGTGGAAGGCAGACGGATTGTTCCTTTGCCGGTGAGTTAAGTACACGAGTAAAATCCCTAAGTCCAAAAGAGGAACAAAGGGACCAACCGCTCGAGTTCGCGTACCACCAAAGCACACAAATGGCACTTTCTAAATTAGAATCATCAACTGTTGAGCGATATCTTTGGTTTTGCATGAATATGTTCACATTCTGCAATAAGTTTAAAATGCTAAGATAAACAGTGAAAGAAACTTAGTGTTTTAAAAGTTTCCCGTTTTTTCTATTCAGAATATTTTATGCTTTCATTATAGTATGTTCATCAAATTTATCATATCTATATATATATCTGAAATACTAGAGAAGACAAAATTTAAAAAGAGATAAACAAAAATTTAATTAACTGTTTACAATAATACAGAAAAATTATGGCGTTTCAACTCATCCACTTATAAAATTCGTTCCAATCGCGTTTTGTACATTAAAAGTTTTAATTATTTTTTGCGATAAAAATATACTTTTTATTATTTAGCTAATTGCGTTATCCGACGGTAGAGATTTGATTTGAATAGAATCATTTTGGCGATATCATTTCTCGCAGCGAAATAAACTGGTGTTCGAAACGTCCCGTGAATTTTATTGAACCTCATTGAAAGTAATTGTTTCCCAGTTAATTGAGTGCAATGCCTCTGATGTTGTTCGCTAACCGCAATAAAAAATCATTGATTCCGCCGCAGACGTGTTACACCTCGAAATGCAATGCGTAGGAAATTGCACGAAATATAGAACGCAATAACAGATACACGATGCACGCGGATACATGCGGAATTGAGCCACATTGTGCCTCTATTGCATTTATATCGGCATTTACGAAATACGGTTATAGCGAACAGCTTTTTTTTTTCCGCGCGATTTTATTACACGAAAATAACCAAATTCCAGTATGTCAATTGGTAATTCGGTTATTCGGTTTTAAACACTCGATTTCGAGTTTCTTAACTGCTAATAAAATATTTGATAACATAATAAAAGAAAAAAAAACATACTGGTTGATTTGTATATAACGGGTGTTCCGTAAAAACTCTTATGTTCACTTATTAGAGAAGCTGCTGATAACAATAAATTAATAACAAAGTTGTGTGTGTCCTCTCCCTTTGATGTGCATGTATTGCTTAAATTGCTCGTTCTAAACAGCGACCTGTCGTTAACAGAAATTTATTCGTTTAATAACGCGAGCAACGCGAATTTACACTTGGTTGGAAGTTCGGTGCCGAGATCGACTTCGCAACACACTTTCAATTTCAGTTTATGCTGGACCATTATATCCGCATTCATTTTATGGTATGGCCTAACAACTAGTTCGTCGCATTCCTATGGCGAACTTATTCGACACGCTAATTTACGAAATATGAAGCGAATTGTTCGCGCAAATCGTATTGCGCGAACTAATAAAACTTTGCTGATGCTTAGAAGACGCAAATTAAACGCCAAATGGCAAGAATTTCATTGGAATGAATTCTCACTTTTGTTGAAGCGCTTATGAAACATCTGGTTAACTAGTTGTATATTTCTTCTAATTACTAGAAGGCGGAGATTCTAATCGGCGAGAACAATCGTGAAATGTAATGCGATTTTTTTTTAGAGCATATAAATTAAGAATAACTCTCACTTGTTTTTGTTTTATTTATTAAAACATATTATTGCAAATTCCAGACTTTTTGTGATTCTGTACTTTCGAAAATAGCGTTTAAACGAACGTTTCATATATATTTCACTCTCATAGCTGAACTCTATATTGTGAAGATATTATAGGAAATCTTGTTTGAGCAAGAAATTGATGTTATATTTATTTTCCAATACTTTCGTGCTGATTTATTTCTGCGAGCGAATAACGTGATTGATTATCTTAAAACTTCTTAAAAAAAAAGATACAATCAGATCTTCAAAGTAGCAAGAATAGCAAGATGCGCTTTAGTTTCATCGCTTCATTTCCGGACTCTAAATGTATTTTGATCTGTTCATCTCGCGTTTCAACGAACATAACATTGAACGAAAACGTTTTCTGAAACATCCCGAACCATCTTCCTGATCTTCTACGGCTGTGTCAATTTCACAGCCACGTTGTCGTCCATAGACACTCTCCTCACGTCTCGAATCCAATCGCTTTTTACTTTTGTAATATAGTGAAACAACGTAAAGTCATATTATGTCAAAAGTGCTGGCTCGGAAAAGTCTTGGGAAAACTTTTTGGGCCTTTACACTTTACTACATGCAAGAATTTCGAAGGACGTGCTTTAAAGAAAGTCTCAGTTACGGTCTCAGTACGGTTCGAGACGAAAATTCTTTTTTATGTAAAAATACTAGCACTATATATTTCTACATATTGCATGTAGCAATAAATGGAAATCTCACAGAATTTAAATACTCCAATAATTGATAAAAAATTTTTTTTGTAGAAATTTTACAAACTCAATTCTTGTATAAACCGAAACACATTAGATGCAAATAAAATTACTTTTGACTAGAAGATAATTTATGGAGATCCAATTATGACACGAAATAGCTTTCTCGGAAATATTCTCTCGCTAGGTATTACGAACTCTTAAATATTCTCCTCTTATTATAAAGCTCATGAATCTTTCCGATCTAACAAAATATGTCAGTAGACTAAAAATAGTTTGGTCGGGAAAACACCTATTATTAGATATATTTTAGAAACGGCTTGATTCGATAGTGTTTCGGGTCAATAAAGTCGCTCGCGATCGTGAGAAAATAATTCTCCGGGATCTCTCTCTTTCTCTAACTCGGTTTAGACATTAGACTACGCAATCCCCCTTTTCGATATATAAACACGAGGTCAGGCGTGATCGAGTGACGCACCACGCAAGCAATCGTTTTCGTACGCGGTCAAGTCCAATCTAAAAATGTCACATGTCGCTATCTGGCCGACGATCTAATTGCACGGGATGAGATGCGGGCGTGTGTAGGATTATGGATACCAATAACGCAGCGTCTTACGGTCTCGCACACTTCAGCGGCCAATAACTTAATAATTGGGTCATTACACGAACGCTTTATTGATCGTTAGATTCAACTTAATTCCCGCCGGAGACTGTCGGAGAGAGAAAGAGAGAGCTCACGACTACCGAGGATAAATTATAAACTGTGGAAACAGGGACAAAACCATTATTTCGTTAAAGCTTCTCATTTAGAAATTAACGACACTCGCGCGAGAATATATAAAATTAGAGCGCGACGTAAATCTATTATACAACGACGTATCAGCGCGCGTATGGGTAACGTAAACAACTTGTAGGAAAGTAGACGATATTAGCTGACTCTTTCTTATTGTTTGTGTTCTGTTAAAGTAACCTGAAATAATGCGAGAGGAGGACATGTGAGCCGAGAACGTCTGGAAATAACTGTTATTTCTAGAAATATACGTTTGTGATAGCTTAGCTCTGTAAATGATTTAGCAATCTAAATCCTTAATATATCAATCTGCGTTAGAAATCTCTGCAGTTTATTATAAAAAAGAAAAACTCATATTGCGCGCGCAACTGTTATATCTGAAATACGAGTTTCTCCATTTTATTTTCTCCGGAAATATTATTTTCTCACAGTTGATCGCAATTTGGTATACGCATATAAAGATCACTATTAATGTTGAACAAAAAAATGTTGATTTGCAGTTTTTCAAAATTATCAATGTTGCGCTTTAATATACGACCATGACGCGGAAGGCTAATTAAAGCGAATGTCCAGTTACGGCGAGGACAAACAGTAAATATCCTAGTCCTAGGACGGTTCGAGGAATATTACTTCGTGTGGATTTGCTTGCGCTCTCAGATAATCTGATATTTGCCTGGGACTCGATGTCGCGTAAAATTTACTCGTCATATATATAACGTCCAGCAGCAATCCATTCGTGTATTTGTATAACAAACGTTCGCGGTCGTGCGATATATGTATATTGAATTGCTTACCCTAAGAGAGAAGAGCGAGAGAGACAGAGAGAGATAGACGAGAGCAAAATTCATAATTCATATATACGTTGGTAACCCGAAATGGCGGTAATATTTAATAAAGCGTGGACATTTATAGAGCTATGGTCGAGTCATTTATCGCATATAAATATGATCGAGCGGGTCGCTTTTGTCGAATATCCTCAGATGCTTGGATTCTTAGATATTTACATAGAATACATTGGTTTAGCGTTTATCAATCTAGTCTTGCAATCTAGTAGCAATATTAGTCTTTCTCGCGCTTATCTGTGAAATATTTTTTTTCTTTCCTTTGCGTTTCCTCATTCCGTTACTTTTTCCATTGCCCATTATCAAGTTCTCACTAATGCAATCTTTCGCGAATTCATTCTTTAATCAATGCCAATTAATTCATCAGGATGACGCGCGATTTGAAATTTTAATGACATTAAATTGCATTAACACGGCGCCGCTCATTGAGCAGATGTAATTGTACGGACTAAATTGCTTTACTTATATTAGTTCCCGATCGGATCGAGTCACTCGGACATCTTGGATCGCGAAATAATGGACGCGTTCGAGAGTACCATCTAAGTTTAATCTAATGAAGTGTGTTTCGCAAGTACTCGTTAATTAATTCATGCCCAATATCTGTCGGCCGAGCGAGAAACGTAGCACTGCAGTCGATAAACTTTCTAAACTTCTGTATTTCAGATGACCTCTATAATTCCGGAGACACGTCAAGCAGCGTGGCCGTTGACGGTGAGTTACTTTTCAACTAATTTCGTGAGTTTTCGCCAACGAGCGGCTTTAATTGACTGTGTTTAGTATTCATCCTCTATCGTATTTAGGAGATTAAAGGGAAATTATACGAGCTTGCGTTCTCATCCAGCGAACTACGCGCGACTCTTCCTTTGACACTGTATATCGTGGCTTTAATAGTATTCGAACACTCTCAGCATTAATATATGTTTGTTCTTAGCACAAGTGTTACTCTGGTAAACTTACGAGGGTACACATCGCGACAAATCATGATCCAAAACAAAAATAATGCAAAGTGGATTAATTTTTGATACAATATATCTTTAATCGAATAGAAAATAATATTCTCGTATTATCTGCGCTATGTGTATATGCTCTCGGCGTAATACACGCGCGCCAGATATGTGTGTATCCATTAACGTAATTTCACATCGACTGGATATTTTGTATAATATTATTTAATTAATTTTTCATAAATGCTAATAATTCGTTATTGTATTTAGCCTAGTTACGGGAAAATGCAATTATACGTTATGCGTATGATAGTCATTTAGTAGGTAATTGACCGGAAAAGAGAGAGAAGGAGAGCGTAATCTTATTCGACTGATAATTACGTATTATTTAATACATTTTTACGTACATTATATACACGAGTTACCACATTTTGCACGTGTTTCTACGAGATTGTCGCACGTGTTTACTTTCATAGAAACAATATGCTACCGATCTAAACATGCACAATCCAAATTTATCTCTTTGAATCAGACAACAATGTTAAGATAATATCGGTCAGATGGTATCGCGAGTAAACAGCAATTCTTCTTCCACCACTGAGTCCACGGCATATCAGTAGTACTCACGCTTCTGCTAATTACATCTCTTATCGGTTTCACGCATCTACCTCGTTCTTTAGTTTTGCTACGAGAGAGCGGATAACCGCCGCTTCCGCCAATGTAACAGCAAGATGGTCACACATAAACGACTCAGTGTGGAATTGAATTATCTTGCAGAAATCGCGGAAAAGGTTCGCGAAGGTCAAGCAGTCGACACTCGAGATGCCGCGTAATGGGAAAAGCTAATTTAATTTGGTAGTCGAGACCCTTTTCCTTTTCTTTCGCTTCCCTTATTCTTCCTTATTTCTCTTCTTTCTCTTCCTTCTTCTCTTCCTTCTTCTCTTCTTTTCTTTTTTCCTTCCTTCCTACCTCCCTCTCACTCTCTCTTTCTCTCTTTATATCGCAAAATAAGAACAAAAGGGCAACAAAGATAAGAAGTTTCACTCTTTAAGGCAACTAATAGTTAGCCTCTTTCACACAGCTCGCAACAAACGGTGCGAAAAGAGCGAACTTCGGCCGTAACAAAGGAAGATATCGCGGCACATTTGCGGCGAGGCTTTTTACAGCGAATTTCCGACGCGGCGAGGCGCGTTAAAAAATTACACTTTTGCGTGTGTACCGTGAAATTAAAGTGGCAAGTCGTTTTCCGTTTTTTTACTTGAAGGTTCGCATTGCGACGTTTCATGTAGTCCCGCTTCACGTTACAGTTTCGAGCAAGCTATTGCTCACGTCGTTGAAATTACACACGGTGAGCACTATCGATCTTCATTCGAATTACAAAATAAACAAATAACGCTCTTTGACGCTGGCAACCGAGAGAAGACGAGAATTTCCTTTGTCAGATTTGTGAAATTTTGTAAATTTCTCTCTCAGAATTGAAGAGTTCTCGAAGGATTTTAACCTACTTTTTTTTAAGTACGAATAGAAGAGTTTGATCAAAAATCCTTTTTTTTTCTTAATCTCGGAATTAATTTTTTTTTAACTTCTGAAAGACGCGCGCATTGAATCTGTGCATTCAACACTCCCATTATTCTTTCTAACAATTATTATTCGTACAAATTAGCATGAATTTATTGCTGCAAATCACGACAGTTCTGATATTGTTTCTCACAGACGGGAACAATAATATTATTCTCCGTAGTTGAGAGCCGAGGGCAATTTAATTTGGTCGGCTGGATCTCTTCTCAAGACGAGTGATAAAAACTTGCCTTCTATTGCGTGGTGGTTTCTCCAACGTGGGGTGGTTTTTCCAACGAATTTTCATGGAAAGTTTTCGCGCGTGGTGATTGCAAAAGAGAGAGAATCAAAGAAGAGCAATTGCGCTTTATACAGCCTGATAAAGTTTGTCGGTACGCGATACATTTCTATGGATCGAGATGTTTAACTGTAACACATCACATTTTTATGTAACATTGACGCGAGATTAGTAACGCGACGAAACGCGGAAGTAAATTGACAAATTTAATTTTCAAACAAACATTTTTTATTTGTTGTTTTTAAATCGGATATTTGTCTGAGTGCTCATAAATCAACGCGAGCTGTCTTATATCTCTTTAATGTAATAGAAGTACAATGTAAAATGAACGCGGGGAGAGAGAGAGAGAAAGAGAGAGAGAACTAAACGTTCTCTTTTTGGATACCGAAGTCGCTTCCAGACGTGCACTTCATCCTATTGAAAGTGTCTACCTTGAATGGAGTTTCGCCTTGCCTCGTAATACTAGGGTATCACTTTCCTCTCACTTGCTTCCGGACAATGTGCTTCCCACAATGGAGAAGCTACCAAGTTTGGTGCCTTTTCTCGTGCCATTGCTGAAAAAGATCGCCTTCTTCAACTCAAAATGTTGGATCGTTAGTTCTTTCGCGTTTCTTTTTATTTATTACATTGAAAAACATAAATTTCTTTATGTCTCGTGTACGTCGACACATAAAATAGATAAAACACTTCTAACAACTTATAATTTTCTGATCTTTATTTTCACTTTTGTGAGTCGTAATACTGAGATTTGAAATTCGCGGAAAATTTCAAAACAACACGAATTTATTCCATGAATTCTTCATTCATGATATCTATTTATACTTCGACTTACGGGGATTCCCTGGCTTAATAAAATATTTGAAATTCTATACAGAGGATCAGACTACTATAAGTGTCTCTGATACTTTGTCTGACACGTGTCTTTGACACGTATATAACTTGATGTAAAGTACTGGAAGCAAAAGGATTAGTGTACAAGATGCGAACGTGACGAAAGCAGAGAACAATCGAGCTTGTAGGCGTGTATCTTTCATCTTCTCGAGTTACAAAAGTCTACGGGGTGAGGCTTTCACGTGAACTTCTCGAGTGTCTCGGGTATCTCAGAGCGTAGTTGGTTTCTCTCTCTTTCTCTCTTCCTCCCTCTCCCTCCTTTCTTTTGACTCTACTGACGTCTATCAGAAGCGTTACGTTGAAGCGTTTCCTTTCTCCCGTGATCCTTTTTTTTTTCGCGGACGCTGCTTACGTCGTGTTATTAAATAAACTTGCCTGCTGTCTCTCTTCACCGAGAAGGGATTTTCCAGCAGATACTATCATGCGGCGGCAACGTGCAAACATTGGCAAACTTTAATATCATCCGCATAATATAACATATTTTATTAAAGTGCAGTAGACCGCGCGCGCTCTTCCGCAAACAGTCTCGCAACGGGAGGCTCATAGTTCGAATATACTTTTTTTTTTTTCTTCAAATTCCATCAAGCGACAAAAAGTTCTAATGAAACTATTTGCGATGCCAACGTTATACGTTTTATATTTAGTGACATAATTTTATTAAAAAAAGGAAGACAAAATTTTCACTAAGTTAACTCAATTAACATTGTGACTAACATTAGTAATAAACGACATTTGATTAAAATCCGAGATAAAGAGGGAGGGAATCACAAATAGTAGATTTAATTTTCGTTCTTGATGAGAGATAATTCGGGTCGAATGTATATTATACGTAAGGACTGCGACGTAGGGATGTTCTCGGGAAACGCGCGTTTCTGGAATTTATGTTTTCCTCGTCGCGGCGAGAGCATGTAATCCGTAAAGTGGAGAAGGGGAAGCGGGCGGAAAATGGCATCCACGTGTACGGATCCCGAGCATATTTGCCTCGATAAAACGGATAGGTTGTCTCAAGTTCGTAGCAACGACCCTGTTTATTCGCGCCAACCGTGGCTGCGGAAGCAAAGGCGACGTAGAGTAGACGCGTGGGGAGCATGAGGGCGGACTCGATACTGTCTCTCGATGCAGGGAAATAGAAATTGAGCGAAGTAACAAGGCGCCGTGCGCCGGGGGCGCTCGGTCGTGCTTCACTATAAGAGAAAACGCTGCGTTCGGCTTTCTTTATGATATAGACGAACGAACAAAACGTCATCGTCCCCGCGATATAGTCGTAAAAATGATATCTCTGCGTCCCGCAGTTCCAGGCGGCGAGATTAAGCAGGTTCATCGACGCATGTCAGGCCAAATATGTTGAGAGGAGGCATTCTATCGAAATAATATATATTCTCGGTGCGTCAACGTCAAAATGCCCGTCTCGTTGACAAGCTGAGCTCAATAGGCGTCGACGCCTATATAAATGCGAATTTATACGAAAATATAAACCGCCTCGGATTTATTGTCTTTGCCGAAATTTTATTGCTGACGTAACAGAAATTGATGGCAAAATAAGCTAATTTAATGAGTGTGTCCTTGTCGATTGCAGAAAACAGACACAGATGAAGCTTCTAAATTTAGTTGACCTTGTGTGCATCAATTACTTGAATTTTTCACGAGTTTTATATCTGTTTTACGTGATGCTAACTAGAGTCTCTCTCTCTTTCTTTCTCTCTCCTCTTTCCTCTCTCTCTCTCTCCCTTTCCCTTTCTCGAACAAGCTGTGCAATTTAATCGAATTAATTTTTTTCTATTACGAGCTTGTTACGCGCCTAAGTGGATCGTGAAACTCCCTCCGGCGTTCTAAAGAGTAATCTAAGGAGTGTGGTCGGACCGAGATTAAACGTGGATTAATTTATTGTCCCACCTCCTCTTTCTCCCTCCCCGCGATAGAAACTATTTCCTTACAAGAATTGATTTCATTAGGAGCTTGTTCCCGCTTTAAGTGGATTGTTAAAGTTTACGGGGGCGATTCGAGGGGAGGCGCGGGATTGTCGCGTTTGCCGTGTATTAATTTACCGCCTAGATAGAAACTGCTTTTGCAAAAGAATTAATTTTGCCCTTGTTAAAATTTCTTTCGAGCTTAAACAGGGGGAGGAGGGAAGCGAGCGACTCGTAAAGGCGAAATCGGGTCGATATAATCCAAGTCTCGCTCCATTTTCGCGAGACGCTCCATTTTCACAACGCAGCTCGGTCACAATTGCAATAGCAATTCTTTGAATAGATAGCGTATCATGCAAGATCAGTATGCATATTATACGCGTGCTTTAGAAGAGAAAAGCTATTCTGACGGTGGTTACTTCGAAGTCAAAGTAAAATGTTAATTTAAAAAACATGATTGAGGCAAACAAAAAGAAGGTTTTGTCTCGAAGTTGTTGTATTTTCTCTCTGACGAGCGGAGTTTTCTTTCGTTATATAAATTTGTTCCGATTGAAAACTTGTTCAACATATTCGAATTGAAACTTTTGCCGAGAGTACTCGCTAAAAATAATCCAAGAAGCTTAGCGCCATTGACCTCGTCGCTACGACGTGTCTCGAGGGAAATTTGCGGCTCCTGAAGGAATCTTGATTGTTCGAGAGCGGAACAGCAGCCGATGTCGTGAACTAAGTGCATTCGCGCGAAAATATTCGACAGATCCGTTTCTTAAACAAGCTCATTTTGATGTAACAAAAAATTCGATCGTCTATTTATTAAAACGTTCTGGAAGAAATAAGGGAGAGAATCCGCTATTTTTAATTTTAACGTGACGTTAATTCTCGCCGTTAATTCTTAACTTAACGTGACTAACTGTGACACGCGCGAGATGACACACCAAATAATGTCGAATGTTGTGGATGAAACGTGAGAAAAGCGACAAGCTGTGTCTCGCACCAAGCGCGAGTCTATAATTACACCGCTTAGGCGCGATTAAATAATTCAAAGGCGGGATTAAGGACTTAGCGCGGTTTCAACACTCGTAAACCTCCGTCAAGTCGTTTGAGGACACGCACATCTTGCTCGAATGCCGCGAGGCATTGTTAACACACAGGTTGGATTACGACAAAACGACACAAGTTATTAACGATACATTTATCCTCCCGTCGTCCAATTTCTGTTTAATCGAAATCGCGATATGGTTGAATCAGATATTAAGTTTGTGTTATTAGCACATTAATAACGACAATGTCGCGCGATAGGAAACTTCCGCATAAACCACAAATAATGTATTGTAGTCCCTTACTCGGTTAAATACGGTTATAGATAACGTTATTAATCCGCTGAACACACAAATGTCACCTGCGTGATATAAATTAGGATTAAACGTTTAAACAGTAGCGAATGCAATGTTACAATTACAACTGCTGATGCAGTCGAACTGTAACTGTAACTAAAGATCTGTTGGCGGACGCAATCATTCGTTAATGAAGTTTTGAAATGTTTCCGACGTAAATTCATGTTATTCTTCCTCGCGAGCAGGTTCTCTCTTAACGCTAACGTTATTTTATGTTTACTGTTCTCTTCGCCGTCTCTGTATCTCTTTCTCTCGTCATTCGTTTGCCCGACATAGTTCGCAAGTAATAGCAAGGAGCGCGACATCTCGTCTGTAACTTCAGAGCCAACGTAAAATTATACGCGTGGGTGTCCGTGTCTACCGCTCGTGTCGGTTTGGCTGGCAGGTTGACCTGAGTAGTTCTCTCGAAGTCGCTTCCATCAAAAGCACGGATGATAGCGAGAATTGCGCCGACTTGGCCGACTGTTGTAATAATTTCCCGTTACGGCCAACCTTGTCTTCATCGCCTGACGTGATTTTCGCGTGACACGCCACATCGCGGAAATAGTCGCAAAAAATGCGATGATTGTCGCTCTCCCGTTGAGATTTGATCGCTTCTTCTTCTTCTTCTCCTCTCTGCCAGCTATTTCTCGCCGACCGTAACATAAGCCACTTTTACGTTTCGCCAGATATTCGTCATCTTTTCATTGTTATTGTTGGAAGCTGAGCACCACGTTGCTTCATGTCTCTGATACTGTTTAAAATTTTAAGGAAACCTAGAAAAGTAATTCTATAACTACTTTTCTAAGTTTTTTAACTCTTTGCAGTCCAACGTCGAGTGTGACATTTAATAAAATTAATTCAAACCAGATTATTACTAACGAGAAAAAAAATTTGAACTGCAAAGGGTTAATCAAATCGCGAAAAGAAAAATAGAACCGAACGTCGATCCGAGATTTACTGAAAAACCAATATCGAAGCGTAAATTTTGTATTACATCCTGTTTGCTTTCCTTAGATATCCTCTCGTGGCTGTTTTTCACATAATTAAAAGCAATATCCCGCGTAATTAAAAGTTGTTTTGCAACTTTCACTGAGCTTATGCCTAGGTCTCGTGGGATTATTTCGGAATTAATGTATCGTCTTATATAGCATACTGTATCGCCATTATATAGGTTCTTAAGCTCGTTTCTAGTGTAAATACATTAGAGAAAGTTCAATGAGCATCGTTTAATGCCTTCGATAATTCGATTAATTGATTCATTTAGTAACAGCCGGTGCTTTGCCAGTAAGCGCATTGAATTAGCACGCATATTTGTCCTCGCTTTTAACAGAATTACACGGCCTCGTTAAATGCAACACAATACCCGGCCAATACACAGCATTATGAATATCTAATTTCCGCGGTTATTTCACTTAAAAATTTATTACGCCAAAATGGAACCTGCCTTTGACAGATTTACGTGTATATAATATATTAAATACGTACTTTGCGTTGGAATATTGAAATTTAATTTTACGCTACATTACAAACTTCAAATTTATGCGGTTACGTCAATGCAAAAAAAAAAAAAAAAAAAAAAAAAAAAAATAAAAAAGTTTTTTTATTTTTTTAAACGGTTCCTCGGAAAGAGGATTTTAAGGAAAGTGCAATCGCAGAAGATGAAATTTCACAGAGGATTCCACCGGGTAATCCCAGCTGGAATGCGTAAAAAAGGTCCGAGGTTACTCTCCAGATCTGCGGCACGTTTCTCTAATTACAACACTTCTGCGAAACGAGCTCCAATATCCAATCGTTTTACGTCATTAACGACCGTAAGAGAATCGGGTTGCAGAGGAGAATCCTAAGTTAGATGGAAACGCGGAATTCGATCTTGGGGAACGTTTCTTCGCATTTGATCAGCCGTATAAATTTATCTCGAGGCGCAGAAGACCGCGTGGTTACTCTTCAAATTAGTTATTAGTATAATGAACTGGAAATGATCGCATTGTTATAATGTAATTCCGCGTTCGAGTCGATCCGAACAAACTTCGCACGATCTTAAAGCGATTAGAAAAACTGACTATCGCGTGAATTAAGAACTAATATCGATTGTATATAATTTTAGAAAGCAAACACGCGCTCTTGTTGTTTTACAACAATTAAATTTAAGACAATTTCTGGTTTTTTATATTTAGACCGCGAACAGTAATATATATTTTATAACATTTATATAACAAGACACT
Organism: Pseudomyrmex cubaensis; assembly: GCA_014825685.1. Taxonomy (NCBI): domain Eukaryota; kingdom Metazoa; phylum Arthropoda; class Insecta; order Hymenoptera; family Formicidae; genus Pseudomyrmex; species Pseudomyrmex cubaensis. The sequence goes on from QVOA01002514.1 coordinate 60,162, forward strand.
CTTAAGAGTCAAATTCGAAACAAACTATAAGATTATTTCTTCGTTACGTTTGGCCAGAAAAAGGCAGCTGTCTTGACTTAAATCTTACATTAGAACTTCCAACATTAACGACCGGAAAGGAATGAGCTCGTGAAACGAACGAAATCAGAGCCCAGAAGATGGGATAGAATTCGATCACAAGTCACGAAATGCAGCTCCTCGGGCGAGATCTGTGTAGTTCGTCCTTGAATCGGCGAGGGATAAAAGAGCAATCAATCTGACCTCCGATGCGCCTCTTTCCTCCACTTTTCTCCTTGTCCCGCTTCTTCGTGCGCGCGGATCCCAGGCAGTTTTCGCGATTTCTTGGAAATCTCGGGTGTAAGTCGAAGAAAAGACGAGTAGTCGCAGTTGAACGACACGTCGCGCGAACAAATTTCTATTGTATATCGACAATGGCTCCTACGGGCCATACGTCGCGCACATAAATAACGAAGGGGAAGCAAGTCGGAGAAACCCACAACGCGCGCGCCCTTCTTCCATATTCGAAAATTCAATTTTGATAACGCTTGCCAGAAGGATGACTCTGGATGGCCGATTTATATCTTCCCTCTGGTCGCCCTCTATCACCGCGAGTCTCTTCCCCTTTTTCTGCAGTTTGTTTCCCCATCCTCTCGCTCGTTTCCATGTTCTTTTCCCACTGTCACATTTCTCTTGTATAATCGTCGATGATTTGCGGTCTGAAATGTACAATGTGCGCCGCGTACCGAAAGCTTTTTCCTCCTCTTCGTCCTATCTGTTACGATATTCTATGCCGGCTAAATTGAGCTATTTGGAAAGAATGTATAGTGCACATTACGAAAAATGGAATTCCATTTTTCAAAATTGTAAATTGTTCTGTGTCATGTGAAATTAACGTGTCAATACTTGCTAAAAGTTTGAACATTTTTAAATAATCAAAATGTCGTTCTGTGTAGCACAAAATATGTACATACATCGTTGCAGAACCATATGTGATGAGTGTGATTAATATCTTCGTTTCGGGCACCTAAATGATATTCTGGATTTTCAATCTCGCTGAGATCTTGAAGGAGCTATTCGCACATTTTCGTTATCTCCTTTTCGTCTTTTCATCCGTTTTTCGCGAGTAACCTTCTTCGATTTCTCGTTTACACTGTGCAGGAAAGCCGGCAATTTGCTGAGAGCCCGGGGTTTCGATAGCAAAGCTTGTTTTATTAACCCTGAAGACTTGCGCAGCGAGATTTACCGCGATACGCCGCAGTTCGACGGCGGCCGACGGACAGGTCGATGTCGATAAAATTTGTTTTCCCCGCTATTAATCCGGATAAAAAGTTACGCCGATTTCTTCGGCGTCGATGAATTCGGATGGATTTACAGGCGGAAGCACGTTCCGCGAGGATAATTGAAAAATATTTTCCTATCGCGCGTTTTACGCGTGGAGTTCAAGGCCGGCCGTTTTACATTTTTCGTGTGCACGCGAGAAATAGGACGTTTTTATCGATTCCGGTTCGGTAGAGAGTAAAAAAAAAAACAAAAAAAAAACAAAAAAAAAAAAAAAGAAATAACGATACCTAAGCGCTTCTCGAACTTTCGACGAATGCTATCAGATGGCTCGAAAAATAATGGCCGAATCGTTATTTTTAGAAGCTTATAATAGGAATCCAATTTATAAAAAGAAGTAGCAGAAAAATATAAATTTCGAGTAGAAAAAAGCATCCGCAATATTTTAAAGTAAAACTACGCATTTATCTCTTACAAATCTCTTTTATTCTCGATTAAGAAAAAAATTAATCAATTTGAAAATATCAATTATTGTTTTTTTTTCTTTCAATTTCACTATACTCACAATTGCGATGTTTAGTCCGTGATGGTTCATGGGAACGTTTGGGAAAAATTTAAACATTAGCGAAACAACCGCAGTCAAGAGCGCCGCGTCAAAGTTTCGGCCTCTGCTGGAAACGCTGCACGTAATTCAGGCATTCGTTTAGCCGATCTCATGAATGTTGCATCGAACGATTACGCGCTGAATCAACGTACGTAACTGTATACCGTCCGAATTTAATTCGCTGGTGGAGAGTTTAACCAACTGAATCGGGCGGGGCGACGGCGCGACCGGCATGACAAACGGCGAGTTACAAATCACGTATGTATGTACTCATTACTGTGACGTAATGTCCGACACTTCCAATATAATGCCGTTGTTATTCAATCGCGACGGTGTATGTCGCCGTAGTACGTCAAGTGCAGGCAGAAACTCCGCGGCAGCGACAGACGTCCGAATGTACAATAAGCCGCGGTACCAGTTGACAAACGTGATCAGCGTGATTAATATTCTCCCGGGAATGCTGTGTTTTTATCGCGCTTCGAGCCGCCGCCACCGCCGCCGCGGCTCGAAGCAAACGATGTTTTATTTAGCGCGGACATGTGTGTATATTCGCGAGCGATGTCGGCTGACGACGACGGGGCCCAGGGCCGTGTATCTCGCCGTACGCATCACGCTGTTTTCGCGGTAGAGAAATTCAGTTCTAAATATTCACTCTATCAGCTGCGAATCGCAAATGAGAATCGCGAATGTACGTCACTGATAAACGCACGAGAGAGCGGGAGTTTAATATTCAGGTCGACTGATAAAGCAGCGCGCGACTGGCGGCCCAGCGTTTAAATAAGCTTGTTCGCGATTTGCCACGGTGTGTAATACCGAAGCGCGCAACTTGGCTATCTCTTAGCTTCTTACCTGAAAAGCGGATATTAAGTGCAATGCACGCGCATCGCTCGTTTATAGAATGAAGTTCGTTTAGTACTAGCTCGCCGGTAATATTTACAACCGGTGTGCACACAATAAAAGCGGCGATTACGGAGCGCGGCCGTAATTCGTACCTAAAAGTAGCGCGCGCGCGCCCATTAATATTCCGTAGTCGTTGCTCGTTTGTCATTTAACGAGGCTAGCTTTAACGCGTAGCCGCCGCGCGGTAATACCGGCGTAGCCGCAACGACTAAAAAGTCAGATCCTCACGATGGATAGCGAAAGATCGTGAAAAACGAGATCCAATGCGCGCCGATCTTTCGCGAATCCCCCCGATGTTGCGCGCCTTGTGTAAACGCTCCGTGTGTTATTTTATCGTATAGGTACTTGTGCGTTCTCTAAAGTGCTTTCTAGAACGCATCATAGCAAATGCTCTCCGTCTTGTTCCGTTTGTCATCCAGTTGCTTGTTCTGCGCAGCTTCGCATATAGATTTTCAAACTTGTTTATTTTACATTTTTAGCTGTTTTTTTTTTTATTTCGATGTAATAATATTCTTTCGTGAAAAATTATAGTTTTTAAATTTTATGTAATGTTTTATTAGAGTGTATTTTACAGAATTTGAAGTTTTTTGACCGACGAGAGACGAAATTTCAATGCAAGTAAACTTGCTCTCTCTTTTCCTGTCCCACGGTCTCTCTTCTACATATTTATCATTACAATAGTACTGCGTACACATCGTAAAATATACAAGCAAGATTCAAAGAGAGAGAAAAAGACATTTTGCTGTAACTTTCATGTGCACGTAAGGAGCATAGGCTTCGTTGTCAAGCGTCTTCTTGTGTTACGTCCAATCGTGGATCAAACTGACTATTTTATAGCTAGTTTTCGTTGCTGTCTGAAATACTCGAAACGTATCGCACGATATTGAAGACTTTCGTGAAATAGGGTCTCGCTGCAATAATAAATCTATTTCCAGACGGAACATATAATCGGCAATTCATGTGATATTCTCTTATGTATTGCAAATTGTTCCGTTACATTATTTAAGAAGAACTGAATATTTAACGAAGAAGAGATACGTATAAAATTCTACGAGTATCTCTAAGATTAATTTTTGATGAGATAAATTTACGAAAATCTCGAAGACAGCCCTTAGATCTGCGCGAAAACGTTTATGCAAAATGAACAAAAACTAATATCTAATATGCAAAAATAGTAAAACAAAAAAATTCATAAATTCGTAAGGTTCAACGTTAATTAAAAACGAATGACGCTTATAATATAATTTGCGTTCTAGCTTTTTTTCCCCACCGCAAGATTCTCTTTTCTTAATGCTCTATTGAAATATATCTCTTATTCATAACGGTTCGCAGTAAAAAAAAAAAAAAAGTAAAAAGAAGTTTCGAACAACGTAATAACAGAGTCACGCCAGTGAGTGTCTTTTACCTCGTTGAATTTACATCACGGGCTTTCCTGGATTCTCGTAAATGAATAATAATTCACCGGACTGTCGACTAGATCTTCATCCGACTTTTTTTCGAATTTTCTCGCTATGGCATCGCCGAGCTGCATCAACTCGGATGAGGCTATGTTTGCGAGGATATTTAATCGTCCATCATGTAAATAACATCGCGGGATGATGTATAGTGCTATCTGAAAAGGACGGCTTTGCATTCCAGCAAATCCGCGCATTTATCCTTCACACTCTCTTTATCTGTCTTTTATCTTCATTTACATATAGTGCCATATAGTGCATATATTTATCAGGAAAAAAATACACTCGAGATCGTATAGAATGTATATTATAATTGAAATTGTCGCGAGACACTCGCTCTTACTCATAAGTACTAATTAACTGTTTGCCAAGTATCATTACTTGTTATATCATCTATATTCTCTCTCTCTCTCTCTCTTGCGTATGTATTATTTATAATTATAATTGCAAAAGCATCGGAGTATTTTTTCATTTTTTTCTAAGAAAAATATTTTACGTCCACAGAGAATTATTATGCCGATTTATGCAGATTGAAACTTTTTCAATTTCTTATACATGTTCGCACATTGCGGTAATATATACTTGGTCGCACACATTTATGGCAATATTTATAATGGCGTGCGAGATGGTACTTTCATTGTGCTGTAAAGGGGATCAGTGCCGGAGTGCAATAAGCTTTATTTCCCCTTCCCCCCCTCTCTCTCTCTTTCTCTTTCTCTCTCCCCTTCCTCCTCTCTACGCTCCTCTGACCCTTTTCTTTCGTTCCGTCGTGAAAACGTGCTCCTCGTTTCCTGATTCCGCTCACCGCTGCGGTGGATTTTCACATACGTTCGCGCGAATTTTCATTTGAATAGCTAAACGCCCGGCGCTCGGTCATTTAGCCGCGAACCTCGCCGTGGCATAAACCGCTGTAATTTAAGCGCGATCAGGACGGACAGATATGTTACGCCAATTTAAACGGTAAAGGTAGGTCGTGAAGAGCGGAGTCCGGTGGCGGAAAATTAAATGTGAGTATGATTTTAGGCGGGCAATTTATATGTAAATGACATCGTCGTCTCTCTCGCTCTATTCTCGCGAGCCTATTACCTGCTGCATCTCCTGCCGCACACCCCTTCTAGTATCTCTCGCGGTCTCGCGCTCGACATATCATCTACGCCGAATATTTAATAATGCCCATTGTTTCGGACCCGTAGTCCGAACCACGGGCCGCCGGATATTCCGCGAGATCTGCCGGCATTCAAAGCGCGAGATTTCGCCCCGGATTTTCTACGGAGGTATAAATGGAGCTGACCTTACTCGCGCCAGCAGCATCCGGTTCCGGAGATGGGGCGCGCTGGGCGAGGCGGCTGAAAGAGCGACGGTCATGAATAAAGGGCGGAGGCTTTGATTCCGCCACGAGCATCTATCAGACGCGGAAGAATAGCAACGCGAGATATTCGTCGCCGTTATATATATATATATATATGTACCGTGTGTTCGCGTGTTGAGTTCTTTTTTTTTTTTTTGTTAACCTAGAGTCGAGTAAAGCGCTGAATAAAATCCCCGGGTTATGGAGCACGTGCTTGCGCGCGCGCGAGTCTTTGATGGTACGGTCCGCATACTGTTCCCGACACGCGGGCAGTCAATAAATTACTCTTACACGCTCTGTAGTAAGGCACTCGAGAGAGAGAAAGAAGAGAAAAGTATCTGATTCATTGCGAGACGGAAGTATAGTTGAACTGTTTATTTTTACGCAACATTCGTACCTGTGTGTGTACTTTTTCAATATTAGCTGTTACATTAAATGGAAATAAGGTCGCAAAGTTATAATTATTAGGGAATAAACACAAAACAAAAACAATTTAGGAAATAAATAAAGATACAAATTGTGTCGGATTTTATTATGCTACAGAGAAACAAACGTGATTCGATAATATATTTATCCGTGCTTATGAAATATTTTATAATTGATCGTGCATATAAATATTGAAACTGGAGCTGAAACTTTATTCCCATGTTTGCTCAGCAAACTTTGATCACCGACCAGATGCGGAATTTAATTATGACCGCGGGAAAGCAAAGAGAAAGAGAGAGAAAGAGAGAAAGGATGCAACACTGATTGCGTCTGTATTAATGTCAGAATCATCTGCGTGACTATGCGCGAAATACGCAACCGGCGGTGTTTATGTGATAGAAGCGAAAGAGACGACCGACTGTGAAGATAGTGTCATAGGTTTTCCGGTAATGAGATGCTCGGCACAGCGCGGTATTAATTCGAAGCCGCGCGACAAGTGAATTTATCGTCGACCGTTTTAATTTGATACGCGCGCGGTTCTGGTACCGCGCGATACGCGCCGTAATGCGGATTCAACGCGATCTGATGTGTTGCCGCGGAATGTGTGCGGTCATAGAAAAATATTGTAGAAGTAGGTAAGAACGGCGATGGGTCTCGCAGGGTCGGATAGCGAGTTTTCACAATGCAAAGCACGTGGTTTTTGGACTCGACGCAAACACAATCGAAAAAGCGGAAGGAAAAAAACAAACGTTCTCTGCAATAAAAATACATGTACAACATGTACAAAAACTTTGTTATAATTACAGAGAACTTAAAGTAAAAATTGTGGCCAGTCTTTCTGAACGTGACTTCCTCGTAGACATATTTTGCGGTCGAAGTCAATCGTCATACGCTCCTGGCTCATTGTATAATGTTTAATATTTGCGAATCTCACATTCGGAAATTATTACAATCCGGGTTGCGCCGACGGCGGCGGCGGCGGCGGCGGCGACGGTGGCGGCAATGCAGCGGTCGTTGAGGTTTTATACACATGGCCGCAGTTGAAATTAATTGCATTCGCGGAAGTTGATTATGTCCATTTAAATGGCCGCGATCACGGGAGCGCACGCGGTATTTCCGCGGTATCGCAAAAACGCCGACCGGCTCAAAGACTTTTGCGCGGTTTCACATTAATTCTACATCTGTGTCGCGTCGTAACTGGTGTAAAATTACATTTTGCGTGCCCCGCGTGTTTGTTCGCTTCTCGATCGTTTTTTCTTGTTTGTTGTTGCGAAACGGTGGATATTAATTTCGCACGCAACGACGGCGGAATTTTCTTTGCCGTATAGCTCGAAGTGTTTATCATATTGTGGAAAATGTAAATTCTATTTATTCGTATATGTGCGTGCATGCCATAATGCAAACGTGTAATAACGATTTTTATATTTATTGACAATGTGTTCGGATAAAATAAACACACAAAGTAAAGTAGTATACAATTGCGACATGTGATATTGCGCGACTTAATTGGTTTTTGTAAAATTATGTCGATGGATTGAAGAAATATCTTTGACGCCAGTAATTATTATTCGTACATGGAAAAAAATTTTGCTATTATATAACCAGCAAGAAAAATTTGTCTACTGAACTTTTTGTCTCATCAAAAAAACGTTTTACTGGCAAAACAAACAATTCAATAAGCTTAGTAAATTTTTTTTTAGTCATGTAGTAATTAATCTTCTTGCTATTCTAGCAAACATCTTTTTCCATGTATCGCTGTGGAAAAAACTGACAAGAATTTTCTGCAACACGATTTACAAAGACATATTAGCGAGAGTTGCATGTTGCGTATGCACAAAGACCCCTGCGGTTGAAGGGCATTTTATTTAAGTTTGGCAGTCAGGCGCGCCGAGCTTTTGCGTTTTAATAAGACACGGCATTACACGCTTTATATACCGGACGGACGGACGTGGTTCTATTTTGTGTTTTAGCTACGCACTTACCCGATTTATCCACACTTAATTTATAAGCCTGGTTGCGCCGCGTTTCCCGTCTGACTAAGTTCGCCCATAATTTACTCCAACCTTGCATGATTTAGCGTGACCTCCGCCTCGCATAAATTCTACATGTGATCAGCTTATATTATATCGTCTAACGATGTTCACATAGGTGCGACGTGAGTATCCGCAACATCACACGATGGTGTTATGTGTGTGTGGATACATGCGCGCGCGCACGTGTATCGAGTTTTCTTGTCGTTGCTCGTCTAAGGGGTCATAGCGACGGATAGAGGGACAAAGAGGTGAAGGAAGAAGCACAACGACATAGAAAAACGTTCAGAAAGAAAGGAGAGAAAGAGAGGAGGCACGATCCGCCTTTGAAAATTCCCCTATAATTAAATTGTCTTTTATATTCAGACGAGGGCTGAAAATGAAGCTGGTTCGGGATAAACCTGTCGAGCTGTTCCGCCGGTTCTGCCTCTTTTCGCTCCGCGTGTCTCTCCTCTTCGTTTCGTTCGCTCTCCGATGCGTCTTTTTCTCCGATCCGTCTCGATCTCCTCCGCTCATCTTGTCCCTTCCACTTCCTTCTCGTTATCTTTCCTCTTCTCACGGATCTAGAGGGCAACGACACACTTTTCTCTCTCACACTTTTAGTTTTCTCTATATATTACATCTTCCTCGCACGCAAAATGACTGTCTATTACCGTTCTACCGTCGATTCTTCTATTTTTTCTTTCGTGACGTTCTTTCTTTCGGATATTTGAGCATTTCTCAAATCAGAAGAACTCCGTAAGGATTTCTCCTTTTTTTCCCGTTCACATGTCTCGGTCCTTCCACACACGACCTGGTCTATTATCTTGTGTGTGTGTGTGCGTGTGCGTGTGCACACATATACAACGAATATACGTGTATATATATTTCCACCATCTTGTCGACTACCTCGTTTGACTTGCAAATGTAATCACTAAGAGCACCCATTCGGCCTGATCCTATTTCTATGACCCAGGGACCGCACTCGCTAACCTGGATCCTTGATGAGAAATGTGTGCGGCACGGAGTTGGCGAAGCAGCTCTGAGATCAATTGATTCTCTATGATTTACTTCTCCATGAAAAAAAAAAAAAAGAAAGCCGAGTCATCTTCAATTAAAATGTATGACTGCGCGTATACAGTCATGTCTAAATTCGTCCGACAAATCCATAAAAAGAAATTCGAGAAATCCTTCTCTAACAACATACAGACACGAGAAACAATTAGCAATTTGATTTCGCCTGTAGCGTCGCGCGCAATTTCCTCTGTTCGTGCAAAACAATAATCAACTTTCTAAACAATAATCATTCCTTTCCCGCATTCAGCGATGCGTGTAGCGCGTGTTTCGCGTTGTTTTCGAAATATTATTACGGTTCATCATGCAAATCTGCACGCGAGCAACACACGCTTTTTCTCGCACACTTCTCTCGGGCGCTAACGTTCAAACATAAACATCGCCGCGTTGATATTAACGCAAATTAATTAAATACAATTAATTAACGAGCTTATTTAATGCGACGGTGACCGCAGAGAGTAATCGTCGCGTTAAAAGCCGCGACGTACGCATAATTCGCGTTGTATCGCCTAGCCGTAATATGCAACGTCCGAGATCGGAAGTAAAAAACTTTGGCGGCTGTTGGATCTTCGGTTATCTTTGTTATCCTTGCTAATGTTGCACCGCGAAAGTGCTCATAATTCTTTAAAGTAGGAACACAACTACGAGAGAGAAAGAGAAAGAGAGAAAGAGAGAAAGTAGTGTTTACAGCATCCACATAGATATTCATTTTGCGTGCGAACTTTGTTTGCCGATGTCGTGCTAGTGTTTCGCAAGCAAACGTCCTTATCTACAACGTGTACGTAAATATCTCAGATGTCTCTCTTGCCCCGCGCATTCTTCGTTTCTTCCTTTTCCGTCGGAGCCGAGTCGTAAATATCAGGGATATACGTACGACTTTATCCCTTACATTCAAGAGTGGGTACACTCGGTCGGTTGGTACCTAAGTAGCTTGCCCGATGATGGGTTTGTCTGCGCGCACAAGGGGGAGCACTTTCGCCATTACCACTCGAGAGTTAAATTTATTGTTGCCCGCGAACGCTTGAAAATCGTTCTCAAGAGTCATTCGAGCGCGCTCTAACGATTTCCGTCGTGCTGTAAAATCCAAGTGGCCGTTCGCGCTGTTAGCAGGAGATACACCAGACACATTTGGAACGGCACGTGGTGTGTGACAATCTGAAAAAGCATTAAAATCTCCCTTTAATTGGAAAATTAAGAACCGTTGGGAAAGATACGAATTGAGGAGATAAAGTTACGACGAATTGTGAAGTTCTCGCGACTACTATTTTTTGCGCATGAATTTTTTACGATAAATCTTGTTTAATTTGATGATGTCGGTTTAATATAAAATGCGAGTCAATTTCTTCAATTTAATTTTAACGCATTAGATAGATTTATTATCGAAGATTAGACATCTTGACAATTGCGAGTCAGATTAGTAATTGTGCGCCTCTAATGGTGACAATTTCAGTTCAAAGGCGTTAAAAGGGAGCAGAGACATTATTAGCTGCTTATTATGTAATTATTCTGGAATTATCTTCACGGTTATATAACCGGAAGAGATATAACGATCAATCAATGTCGTCTCGCATTTCTAATGATGTGGATTTAATATCAGTGTAAAACGCTGTTAATCTCGGCAAGAACTCGAGAGACTCGAACTTAGAGAGTAATGAGTTTCCCAGCCGATCGTGATGGCTGGCTGTCGCTATTGTTGACCGAAAAGAAAAAGGTCGATCGAGCGACCAAGTCGAAACTGATAGTTCTTTATCGAGTTATCGAGCTGCAATCGTGACACGCAATCGGCGTGAAATGGGAACAAGCAACGAACGGGTGACGAATAAAACGGGCCTCGTCGTGCTACTTTGGGCGCGGTCCATTGCCAAAGCTGGCGCGCTTGTTAAGCTGTTTCAAACTGCACTTTGAGTTCTTTCGCGTAGTTTCACACTACATTACGGAAACATCTTCGCGCCCGACTACGACTGCCAATTCGCGGCGGCGCGCCCTCATATAAACGATTCACGTCGTAAACGATGCGAGTCGGGCGCGAGTTTCGCAACTAGCTAGACGCAATTCGCCCTTTGCGTCCGAACGATTTGCTCTTATGTCTCCGGTCCAATTTCGTTGCCGACGCAACTGTCGGGAAAACTGCCGAAAGTTATGCGACGAAACAACAGCCGGGAAAATGTCGTTCATACTCGCTAAGTCGTTGAGAATGTTTCACGTAGTTGTTTGCCTTCTCGATTACGTAGTGGAAGTCTCTGGTCTTATTTCAAACGTGTGGCATGATTTTAATCTGGGGTCTAGTTTACGTTTACGAGACACTTTGGCTTAACGTTATAAAGTTGCGAAAGAAGATGAAACAAAACAAGTTGACTTTAAATTTGCCGAGACAGATATTTCGCAGATTTTATCACAGTAATTATGCATATTGCGGAAATATTTTAGTTTATAAAGTTACGGACTTGTATGTGTATGTAATTAAAAATAGAAATTAAACTATTTGCATAGAAAAAAGCGATTCGATCAAAACGCGAGACGGAGAAAGCACGCGAATTCAGCAATATGCATTTTTGCCATCTCTTGATAGCCTAACGCTCTCGACTGGGGAACTTGACGGGCAGCAGCAGTATGCTTGCGTGATAGCGGCTAGTCCATTATGCGCGTTTATGAATGCAAATGGGTTAAAGATGGCCATGAACGCGCACGAAGGACGTAAAAGGTGAATATACGCGTCTCTGTGAACATTTCACAGCAGTACAAATTCTCGGCCTTTTCTGCGAATCTAATGGCTCGGATGATAAATGCGCGTCTAAATTGCAGTGTACAATTTGCAGCTGAAACAATGATACACACCCATGAAGATCCCATTGTATTGTATTTTGGCTTTATTCCGCTTTAATTGCCGACATTTTAATGCCATTAGAGTTTTCGCGTACAGAATACCTCAAGTGTAAAAAAAAAGAAAAAAAAGAAAAACAGTTTAAAAATGCGACTGCAGCATTAAATAAATCCTCTTTGCGATCGAAGATAGATTTAACACGCTCGAAATTATTTGGAATTCCGCGAATATCCCAATGTACGCAAATTTCACAATGAAATTTCGAACGTCGGGGTTGTATTCGGACGAGAATTTGCAGTCATGATACGCCCGGATGACGCAACACGTGTATATACGCACGGTGCGTTATTACAAAATAAATATTTACATTCCTCCGCTGTTGATCGAGAGCCAACATTTTTCGCTTTGCGAACAAATCTGGTCAGTGGGTTTACGCGTGACGGACTCGTCGCCGACAAGGTAACGCTCTTTCGTGCCTCTATGTTCTTTCGTCCGCGCGGCCGTGTCGATGAATCGGGAGCGATATACGTTTTACGTACGCGCCGGGAACTGGGACCGGGAACTTTCTCTCTCTCTCTCTCTCTCTATCACTGATCCGGAAAACAAGACAATCCACTCGGAAATTTTTACCGTGGGACAAAAGGGAAGGAGCGTGCAAGCTCCATTCCCCTCCTCCCGTGTCCCGGACTCTGTCCTGAGATCTCCCGTGCTCACGGCGAAAGCTCACGGTCGATCGCGTTTGTCACGTACTGTGGAAATCAATGAGTCCTACGTACTACTACGACGCTCCAAAAGAATACGAAAGAAGAGCTCTCGCTGCAACGACTTTCCGACGTGTGTGTCGTTTTCCGCGAGCTTTCCCGTCTGACATTAAACGGGCGCCATGGATTCTGAAACTTTTGGAAGCTTCTTGTACCAGCATTATTTAAGAAACTACAGCGTTATCGCTGCAGAAGTTGCGACGTTCTTCTCAAAACACATCGGAACATGAACATAGGGATGTCGCGTTTTGTTTTATCGATTCGATTTAATTGATGTATTTACAGCGGTGTGTATTTTGACTTGTTTAAAATATGAAGTAAGTTTTTATTTAATTATTTTCAGTTTTATTAGTTTTTTTTGGTTTTTTTTTATTTCTGAGAGTACGAAGTGTGCATAATGTTTATTATCATAATCTATTTTATGCTGCGTACAAACAGCGCAGCGCGTACTCGCGTATGCACACATCTGTCAGACACGTTTGCGATGTAGCTGCGCGTTTTGTTGGTTTTATTGGAACAAGATGGCCGGATAAATCTGGCTTGAAAACAGTGAATTCGTCTAAGAGAATATTCCAGTTGAAATGTACGCTAGCGGAAATAATGTCTACTGCAAATTGCTTCCCGTACTCGCTTAAAACATTCGTCTTACGAAGTTTTTCGGTTGACATCGTGCTAGAAAACGTGCCGCGCGTTGTACGCGCGATTTAAGAGCTTACTGAAACAGTACACACTTCTTAATAATAAATTAAATGCATTTCAACTTCTTTCGCGTGTGCAAATTTTTACGAGCGATTCACAATGCGAAATAAATTGCAGAGATGCGTAATCAATTGAGGTGCATGAATATAAAATATTGAAAATAATATTTGCAATGCAAATACGCGTGGAAAAACACGTATAAACAATGTTCAAAATAAACATCGTGTTTCGTTAGTTTTCAGAATGTAAAAATAGTTTCCGGTTTCACGAAGAGATGAAAGTAAATGTGATACGTGTATTAATAATTATCGAATGTTACTAATTATGTGATATTTTTCGCCGCGTGCGCGCGAGAGTCAGAAAAAGAGAAAGAGAAATATATACGGATAATCATAATATATCGTATCATAATGAAATAAACCAAAGAAAGTATCGATGTTACACATATACAGTCGTACAATAACTACATCATATGAACGAATTATTTTCCGATCCGTATCGTATATCGCACCGTAGTACCGAATGGTTGCGGTAACTTCAGCCACTCGCGCGTATGACGTGGATTTGCGCGAGTGCAATCGATGATGACGTTTCGCCGCGCGAAGCGCACAAAACGTTAAATATAAAATAATACTTTGAACAAAACGACGGTGATCGGACGCTTTTGTTTGGGTTTACGACTTTCGCCGCGCGCGCGCCGAAAAAGCCTTTCATCTCGCTCGTGATGCAGCGCTCTCATTGCGGACGAATGCACGACAAAAAGATTTCGCGGTCGGGTATTATGTGCACAAGATGCGACGAGGCGAGAGCAATCAGTGAAATATCGCGGCTCATACCGTAGTGAACGCGAACATCGGTTCAAAGCTGCGGACAGAGAGAGAAAGCCGCGCGCACGTTGCGGTTTTTAGAAATCGCAAAGTGAAACAGCAGCCACTACCTCGTCTGGCTTTGTAAATCGACGCCTCGATTCGTGAGTGTCCTTTGCGTCACGATGCAACCGCACGTCGGTCGACTACAGCAGCAGCTTTGAATTTCCAACAAGCGCGCGCGCGCGAGAGTACGCGCACGTATATTGCGTAAGCGGAATACAAACTTTTGCGGTCAAAATGCCGCACGACCCGGCATGCGATTTCTTTTGCGCAATTCAGAGAAGACTAAAAATACGCTTTGTGAATCATCGTTGAGAAGCACAAGTCCTTTCTTTGCTCCGGTAAACATGGTTGTGTGTGACGACACATTTTCAAAAACATTGTGACTTTATTTACATCTCAATATCCATGCGATCAATTGACGTGGTTCACTCGGTCGGATAATTGCGGAGCAGTTCTCGATATAAAGCGACAAGTTTTTCGTCTAATTTATCGCGGAATAACGATTCTGCGCAATGGGATTAATTGCTTGCCGTTTTTCTAGACAACTCGCAGTGATTTACGTTGAAGTTTATCTTGGAAAGAGGAGGAAAATTTGATATAGATCGATATTAAATTACATAATGTGTTGTTGTACGACATTTATTCCGCATGACGCGAATCAAGGCTCGCGAACGTAGCGCTCAACAACAAACACGTTATAATCATACTATATGCCGCATACAGCGACGCATAAATTGCTCGGCGCGGATCAATTAGCTCTTAATTAGCGGTTAGATGTGTTTCAATGCTGTTTATCGGGTTCGTGGCTGCCGCGACTTGAAACTGCAGAATTTCAATCGAGGAGAAACAGTTTCATAACGCGAAGACAAGAGAAAATAGCCGGTCCTATAGACGTTTCTAGGAAGGACGACGACGACTTAGAATCGACATTAGAGTTTGGAACCTTGTTGCCATCCGCGCTCATCCTTTGCGCAATCCCATCTGTCTCACTCCCTCTCTCTTTCTCGCTTTGATCCTTTCCTCGTCCAGATAATACGCAACTTCGGACTTAGCGAAGCTTAGCTCAGTATCCGAGAACCGAGTCGAGTTGCTCTCGTATAAGTTTAGATCCGGCAGCGCATTCGGATTGATAGCAGATTATCATAAAGTGCGCATTCTCGTAAACTCTTTATTATGCCGTAAATCCTCACCTTCTGCCCCGCCGCGTACAAATCGCTCAGTTTATCGAATACTACACTACGTCCTTTGCATTCACATATTTAGTAGCCTCCGCACAATTCCTTCCATCGGAAATTGAATCGCTCTATTAGTTAATTGAAAGATCTCCTTCCTTGTCCCGCGTGTGTTTAGAACGGCGTGTGCGCGATTTCAGAACGGAATTTAATTATCCAAATGGCATGAATGTCGCACGATATGGTGTACGATGTGTCGCGAATTTTAAAAAATGAAATCGGTGACACGTTCACGTGTTTTCTCTTTGTATATATATTGTGCTTATTTATAAATTAAATTAGCGAAGACGATTTATATTTTCTTGTATTATTATTATTAGCCGAAAAATCGAGACAAAATATAATTTATTGTGCGGAGGACTTGATATATTATCGAAATCGCGCGTAAAAACGTATACAACTATGTTTCAGATAAGCAATTTATTGCCCACCGACGCTTTACGTCACTTATGGATGCGATGACCTCAGAAACGCGCGTTACGATTCTCTCTTTTTATTTGTATATGTTAAATAACCATATACAAATAGACGAAAATAGCCACGAAAATAATATGTTTTGAGGAAACACTTCGCTGTCGTGTTTCTCGAGAGACCTATCATTAGCGAGAGACATCCGGCGTCATTGCGCCGTGGACACTGCTCTCGGTCGCACGTGTAGAAATCGATTGCTTCATTCGGACGGAGATTCTTCCTGAGTCACGATTCGGTCGATAGTAGGTGGTTATTTATTCTTTAGAGCGGCGTAGGTTGGCCTCCTTTTACGACGTGCCCCACGCCGCAACTATATCGCATCGGACGTATTGGCCGGGAAGTACGTGTTTCGGATAAATACGGAATCGTGCGCGCTGCTGGCGAAGTACACAATCGAGCGCGCTTTTGTCGGTACCAATGGATCGGAGAAAAGTCCAAGGATTATTAGGTTTTATAGCCGCATTTTCTCCCCGTGCATTTTTAAATGAAACAGTCGTAAATTTTCTCGGCTTCTTTTTTTTAATGAGCGAAAAACAGAAGATTGTTTCGCGGGATGAGAACAAAGACACCGCGAATGAAAGAAACAAATTTACGTAGAGAAAATTGCTTTTGCCACTTTGCCTGTACGTGTGTGTGGTTATATTTTTGTTAATTAATATTTGATCTGATTTAAAAAATGACACACAATAATGAAAATAATTATGACCATAAATAATTATAAATGTAAATAATATAAAATATCTGACTTCGTCAGAATCGTCAACTCTCATCGTTAGTCATTAAATCTAGTTAATTATTTATTATTTGGAAGATGTAAACAATCTTAAAAGTATTTAAAGGAAGTGCGAAACGGAACATTTCGGGAACTTCTGTTCCAAGATTTAGAATTTCAAGACAGTACGTTCATTAGTCCGACTCTGCGGGTGCTCGACGAAATACGAGTCTCGCTTAGGTCCCGTAGTAATATCACGTCGACGCGCTCGTATCGCGTAACATGTTACGTTTCGTCGCGTAATATGCTCCGGAGTTGCATTATGCGCGCTCATACACGCTGCGTTTGCGGTGACATTGCACATGCGATGAATTCTTGAGATAAGTAAATCCCCTCCTTCTCTTCTTTTAATTGAGATATAAAAGAAGATTTAGAAGCGCCGAGTTTAAATCTCGTTTAGACGAGACTCCGTCGCCGGAGAAACTGGTTTTGGAATTTAGGTTTTACATGTGTACGTTCTTTATGCAAATATGAGTATAATTATCCAATAACGCAAAAGTGTAAGGAAAAAAAAAAAGACTGGAAATATTCTCGAGTTGGTCGTAAACGTGTCTTAATGAGCACACAAAGAACGGAGCATATTACTTTACACGGGGGAAAAAAAAAATCGCTTTTTCATAACGCGTGTAATAAATGCGTTCGTGTATGCCTCGACTTGAACACAAACTCCCAGAACGGCGTAATTATGAGACGCTCTCAAATATGTATTTAACTGTACTCCCTACGGAGTAGTTCAACACGCGTCGCAAAAGCCGAGAACGGCCCGTTTCTCTCTCTCTCTCCTCTCTCGTGCTTGTCATTCGGTGCGTCGAATTTAGGAAATTCGACGCCTGTGCTGTCTCGTTCGCTAAATAGGCGTCGTTTCTCGGTTGCAACACACACACACACACACGCTGAGATACGTACATCGAAATCTACGCGCGCTTTAGGTCTTCTCTAGATCCTCTAGCTCTCTCCTCTCTCTTCTCTTTCTATCCTTTTGCCTTTCCCGTCGAGGCAATTTTCCGTGAGCAAACGTCGCGTCTTTGGAAAGCTCTGACGCGCGTTATCTTACGAGCGCTCAGGATGGGCGGTAACCTATCGTGGTTAAACCCTTTCGTGGATCTGGCAGTGGCAGGATATCTCTTTCTCTTTCTTTATGTGTGGGTGTCGGTACGCGGATATGGATTTGAACACTTTGTGTCACAGAAATTCGTCGAAGGCGGCAGCGTGGTAAGAAATATAACCGCTAAATTTTTTTCTAGACCCGATCACACCGTCAGCATCGTTTAGCTTTGACCAAATTAATTCTCCGTTTAGGCGATACTCGAAACAGACGATTTTATCGCAGTGTTGTCATCGAAAGATTTATTCAAGAATAGGTATGTAATTTTTTTTTTAAGTCGATAGTGTGCGCATATATTGTGAATGAGAAAACAAAGAAGTGATACAGAGATGATAGTTTTTGTAGACAAAAGCCTGCATTTCGTCTGTAAAGAGTTTTAAAATAAGATTTAAAATAAACAGTATTAAAATAAGATTTTTCAAATGCAATTCTCTTTGTACAGAGAAACACTCTTTTCCAAACATCTCAAAATGCTTGCGGATAAAATGGCAAGAAAACGCGGAAGATAGCCGGGGAGGGTCAAATGGGGAATATAGCTTCTAGCCGGAAATTGTTCCGGTCTTCTCGATCCGACCGACCGTAGAAACCTTGCAACAATATCAATAAGGCGGCGGATTGTTGTGTCAGGTGGCGTTCCTTTCGAAGTGGCAATCGTTCCCTGACACTGTGGGAAAGTACGTAAACAAATCGGCGGAAGAAGGAAATCTATCGTGAATTTATTGATTCTTTGCTAGATATGTTTTATCATCTCGTATTTTTGTTGATCCACCATCTTTTACCTATATCCGTCGCGTAAAGAGCAATCGGGAGAGACATTTTAAACCTATAAATATCACATACACACACATACATAAATAATAAATAAATAATAAATAACGTTAATTATATAATCATGTTAATTATCTAATTACGTCCAAACACATTCGACGATAATAGAAGCGAGAGAAGAAAAAAAAAACCTACAAAGGAAAATCATTGAGATGTTGTGGCAGCGAGATTTTAACTAGACAAATGTATTCTGTAAATTTATCGTGGCAACGGCCACGGTCATTGTCGAGCTTGCCAAATTCCACGCTCTCGCGACAACGATGCGCTCGCGCCGTAAAGCGAATGCGACGACGGAAGTAAGGCTGAAAACGTCCCAGGGTCGGGGCTCGCACAACGCCGCAAATGAGTCACGCGGATGACACGCGCGAATAATTTTGTCTCTCGTGTTAACTGTTAACTCGCGCGTAATTTACACTTTAGTGTGATATACGTGCAACGGGACAACACTTCAGACTCTAATGAAATATCGATACTTACCTGTCGCCGAGGAAAGTTTATGCGTCGAATTAATGAACATCACGGGAAATGATTAATAGATATACTAAAAACAAAAAAAAAAGAGATACTAGCTGAAAAGTTTACGCTAATCGATATTCCAACGTGATATCGATATCGTATAACGAGTAACTCGTAATGTAGTGACTATCCTTATTCATGAGGATGCGCGATATAATCTTGAACTCTCTCGTGCTACGAGGAGATGATCACACAAGAGCGCAGATAAAATAATAATATTCTATCCGATCAGACAAAAATGAGATAGAGTCTGTTTCAGTCAAGTCTGTTACTTAAATGCATGGATTTTTGGTTGTTTGTTTTTATTTCGTCAGAAATGTCAAAAGAATCGCTTGCACCTGTGAGGAAAAAATATAAATAACGATATCAAAAGAAAGATTTTAATAAATTTAATTAAAAGCTCAGAGGAAGTATTTTGTGATTCACATATTTTTACAAATATAAAAAAAAAAAAAACGTAAAAAGAAATTACAGAGTTGTGTCATTAAAATCTTTTGTATCATAATGAGAACGTAAAAGGAATATCACGTTAAAGAGACGGAAAGATAACGTTTTTACAAATTATATATATTAAATATTATTTTACATTATTTAATTTAAAAAATATTAAGAAGAAATTTATATTTGTAATAGAAATATGTATTTTACAAATTTAATATTTTATATACATATATACATCTGTATATTTTATAATTATATGTAAATTAATTGTCTGTTCGGATAATAATTAATAAATGTATATAACAAACGCGATACACGCACGCACACACACACACATGCGTTTTGCGACACTTAAAGTACATTCACAGAATCGACGAATGCGTGACATTATCGCATACGTGAAAGTATTCAGAAATATTGGCAAAACTCGCGAACAACACTTATTCTAGACTCTTCAAAGATTTAAATCGCATCATTCAGGACGCGCGTGTAAACAAAAATCTCACTCTCTCGACATCTTGCTTTATCGACGCTTTCGCACGCGAGTCGCCGTACGTCTTCTGCGAAATTGTCGGCGGATCTGGGAAAAGCGTAGGAAGAAGAAAAAGAAGCGGTCGATTGGCGTTACACAAAGTCGAAAAGCGTTTATTGCGTTAGAACGGACGAAACGGCGCAGTTACGAGTCGATAAAAAAAGAGAAGAAAAGAGAGAGAGATGTATATATACATATAGCAATTTAAACGGCGAATTTTGGAGCGAATTTGGGTGCGTTCCGTCAGAGCGGCGCGGCCGGCGCGCGGCGGCCAGGTGGACCGGTGGCTTCTTTAGTGCGTATGTACGCGTCGTCCGCCGCGGGGGAAGCCCAGTCACTCGTATAAGACCAACAGACTAGTCGCGCCTCGAGTCAGTCTTGGCTCGCGCTTCGCGTGAGTATTGCGATTGCTTTGCAAGCGAACGCGCGCGCGCGCGAGCAAACGAAGCCGCGATAAGGGGGGAAAAGATCGTGTTGCGCGATTAACGGCGCACGTGTGCAAACCGCCGTGTGTAAATCACCGATGTGCGTAACACAGCGTTTAGAACGTTGATTTGTATGGACGTTAATGGACAACCGCAAACGATAAACAAGTGTTCCGCGGTGCGGAATACGCCGCGTAAACACCGAAAGTCCCCGGTGAGAAAGGGCCAATCGTTAGGAAGAGACAAAGGGCCGATTCTGTCCGTGTTGTGTGTTGTCGATCGGCGGTTCACTCAGGTGAAGCCGGCTTGAAATCCTACAGTCGGTGAGCAGTTCCGAAAAACGAAAAAACAAAATCTCCGTCTGTGTTTTACGGAACCTTCGTCGGCGAACAAAAACAGTGCGTAAGTATCAACGTAAACACACACACACGTACACATTCGCGTCGATGCTGCCGGTGCCGAGAGATAAAGTAGTGCCGAAAATTATGCGACGCGTGTACATGAGTGTCGTCGTGCCTCTATCTTCTTGTTTGACGTTTATGCGACCGATGACAGCTGGTAATGCCAAGTCGTGTGGCAACTCGCGATTCGCAGCAATTTTGAAAAAAAAAAAAAAAAAAGAAATAGCGATAAACTACGGAATGAGCGAAGCGACTTGTCGCGTGTTGCATAATGTGTGTGTGACTGTTACGACTCGGTATTTTTGCATATTCAGGAAATATTACAGTGTGATATAAATTCGCGTAAAAACTTTCGTATATATATATATTCTTTTTTTGGAGGCACGTGTCGAATGCCTGTTTCGAGCTGCGATTTTTCTCTTCCGATGACGTTGGTAAGAATACGGAGAGCACTCCGGATATTTATCGGTCTTCTTGTGTATACACGCCGTGCGCTGTTTCCGCGCTCCAATCGCTCCAGTACTACGCCAATGTGCTTGTTGCTGCTCGCGCTCGATCGCACGGTTCGATATTGTTAGCCTGCCCGTCTGTCTGTGCGTAGTTCTGGTAGCATTTCGACTGACAGCGCCGGTGCCTATCTGTTAGTCCGCCTGTCAGACGCGGGAGATCGATTGAGTCGTCATCGTCATTCGCGATGGACGAAAATAATTGCGTTTTACGGTACGGTCCGGAGATAACACGAGCGCGTGCAAAAAGATAAAGCTAATCTTTCCGCGATCTTTTTTTCGGCCATGTCGCGTTGCAAAGTCCAAAGCAAACAAATCGCTAGTGGTAGTCGTCCAGAAATCCGATCGGTTTACACACGTCTGTCAATACGCGTGATTCTCTCTTTCATCTTGCCGGACGAGGCAATTACCTTATATTGATTTGCTTTTTTTTTTCTTTTCGAAGCTACAATTTGCTGAAAATTTCCCTTACAGAGATTAACCGAATTAAATTCAATGTAATCCGGCGCGCTACGTGTGTGTACATTTTAATGTATATGTTAATCCTATATCTCTCTCCCAGATCCAGTGCAGTTATCGTGGAGTCATTACGTTATCTTTAACATACTCGTGTGTTTACTTAAATATTTTATAAATATTTAAGTAAACAATATCTGCTAATTAATAATAAAACGTAAGAGGATTATTTGCGAAATAAATTTAAATGTTAAATTAATTTAACGATTTTGCGAGTCTCTTTAAGTGAAGAGAGCGATACATTGTGTGCGCGATTTGTTTTCGCGAGTCGTGTGTAATAAAATTTATCTTACAAACGATATATAACATAACAAATAAAAAAATACACATGAAAAACAATAACTTATTCGTTTCGAAACTGATGAAACAACGTAGAATGTTTGAAAAGAAAATGTGTGACTCGCATACTGTAATGTGTGTGTGTGTTCCGTGATTTACGTTCGATTCACTCGAATCGATCCGCTCTCCTCTTTCCTCGATCCTTCTCTTCTCTCTTCGTTCTCGTATCGACGATCCGGAGCGGAACTGGAATTTCAGGATGACCTTGGAGATCGCGCGCGCGCGCGTCCGCTCTGCTTATCGCGTCGCAAGCGTGATGTTTATTTTTCGCGAGGTGTTAACTGGGAGACCGCGGTGCCACGTGTGTATAATATATGTACGCTATTCATCTGCATGTACACACACACACACACACATGTGTGTGTGCTTGCCGTTTTCGAAGACGGTTGACGACGTAGGAATTCGAGGTGGCCGTGAAAGACGCGAAGCCACAGGTGGCGGTCAGAATTGACTAACGCGGAAGAGGAGCGGCGTTTCGGCCCGTTCACGGGTGCGCGAATAGGGCAGTAATATCTCCATTTTTATACGTCGCGCGGTGCGATTTTACGATCTGCTAAATTTACGCCAAAACACGCGCGTCCCAGCGGCTCTCAAACGCGGCTACGCCACGATTCCCACAAACGATGAGGTTTTTCGCGCGAATGTCTTCCACTTTTTTTTTTACGATTATAGACCGGGAATGAGGTAAAGACACGCACGCGGTTCACTCTTCCAGTGATTTATGCGCGGCTTACTCTTCTTTCTCTCGGTATGTACTTTTTTTTATTTATATACGAGACTTCTTTACGTACGAGTGACAGGGGACGGTGGAAAAAAAATATTTCGACCTCTGCCCTTAAAGGACGCGAGATTATTAATATACTTTAGTACATGAAATTCCGTGGCACGGTTACTTTCGAGTAACAAGATCGTGTTACTGCTGAGGTACGCTTAAAAAAAAAAAAAAAAAAAAAAAATTTATGTTGGATTAAAATAGAACATACGCGTGTAAGTCATATACATTTCAGTGGCTGAAGAGGTACGAAAGCAGAAATAAATTTTGCCAAGTAACCAATATAACAGATTGTTTACAGTCGTTATAATTAAGCTCCGCGGGTGCAGAATGAAAATAGCGATAAAGTGATGTAAACGCGTCTGAAATATGTCGTTATCAATTTTGTCGCAGTCAACACATATGTCATGTATATATTTAATTCTCTGGTCCCAGTGTTATCATCAGTCTTGACAAACACCGATTATCCGCAAATGAACACAATTAAGTCATAGAACGGTTCGCGGCAATTATCACCCGCAATTTTTATCAATTTTTCCGCGGTCACGTGCGTGTAATTTCGCGGATATTTTCTACCTAATATTTTCGAGAAACTGAGACTTCTTCCCGACTCTCAGAAAATTGTAGCGCATCAAATTCCATATCTGTTTGTTTCCTCTGTGCTTAACTTAAGTGAATTTGGCACCGGCACAAAGCGGCATTATGCAGCGCGTACATGTAAACCGGCTGACAACGAGCGAATTATTTGCCATCGGCGTGTTCTCGGAAACCGAGACGAAACAATTAGAATGTCGATGCTGATGTAATTTTAATAACGGCTCGTTGGGCGAGAGCTGACGTAGCTACGTTCTCTTAGAAAGAGAGAGAGAGAACTGAGACGAGGGGAATCTTCTTTCTCGTGCCAATAAAATTCTATCTCGTCGTAATTTTCTACTTGCATTTTTATTGTCTCGTGCGATTGCATCATCATTGTTTTCTACACAACTCGATATTACATGTGTACCGATTCGCACACTGAACACGTCGCGTCATCAAGAATCATCAAGGAATGTACCTACATACATCACAATCAGACATCACTATTAATGACGCGATTCACGCTTGACATAATAAGGCAGATAAATATTTAAATTAGAAACGAGATATATATATATGTACGCGCTTGACTGTACTTTGAGAATTTTACGTGTACAATCCGACACGACGTATTACCGATCGTTATCAAATTTATAGCGCGATGGCGTAATAAGATCATTTGTTTATCCATGACGAGAGGTTGAAAATAGCGTCTTGCTTTGAAGCTTTATGCGATGATGTATAGTGAGATGCGACGTAGGAGAAAAGGGGATGGAGGGCAAGACGAAAAGAGATAGAGGGAGATTGCCTGAGGCTTCTCGTAGTTCCCTTTCTGTGGGCGTCCCCATGGACAAAGCGTTGGTCACACACAAAGAGAGAGAGAGAGAGAACGGTCGGTGTGAGCTCGGCGAGTGGCGATAATTGGAGCGTTTATGCTGGGTGCCTTCTCGAAATAGTAAAGGTCGATCATCGCGATGGCGCTACGACCCGGCGCGATGCGATATTGCAATGGACACACTCGTTAACGTTAGCTTAGGTCGTGTTACGTGGGTGGCATTTAGCGTCGCGGTGAAGTTGACGACGTGAATTTATGGGTTTTATCCACGCGCCCGTTCGTTCAAATAGCAAACGAATTGCTTTAGCTGTTAGAGACCCGACTTTCTCAATTTACATAAATTGAAGAAGAGAGAAAGACGACTCACGGGTCACGAGATCTCTAAATGGGAGAGGAAGAACAATATTTCTTTAATTAGAGATCTCAAGCTGCTTCTTTAAACAAATATTTGTTCTGAGAGCAATAAAAAAAACAAAAAAAAAAAAAAAACAAAAAAACACGATAGTGCGTTTCATTTATCGTCTTATATCTCGTATTATTTTTTTATTATATCAAAAACAACAAGATATTGTATCTCAAGAGAGACCGTTCGATTAAAACGATTCTACGTGGCGCAATGTTGTAACTTATCGTCAACCTTGAATTCTTAGATAGATTAATCTCGAACTAAAAGAGACGGAAAGAGAGAGAGATCAGTTTCATTACTCGATTCGCATTTCCATCCGTGTTACGTAAAAGGCATACTGTTGCGTTTTACTGCGTAAGCGTGAAGCTGAAGTTTTGCTTTGGGAAGAATTGATATGTATACAAACCGAGAAACCACTGAAATTTCGGTGGCTAATCGGTGGTCAGGCCGGATTTCTATACATCGAATATCTTATCGCGCTCCGACGCGCTTTCGAGAATGGATCTTATCGCGATTCGCACTACACCGATACAGATCGGCATTCAGTTCGCGACGCAGTGGCAATGCAATACTATATCGCGCCAAGTGAGATTGTTTTATCGCTCAAATGCAGTCACATACGAGAACCACAAAATACGATAATTAAACAATGAGTGATCGGTGAAGAATTTGTTTTTGTGAAATAGCGTCTGTTATTTTTTCTACGAACTGTTTAAACTTTTTTGTTTTAAATACGTATCCTTTAACACACACACACGCATTCAAATAAAAATTCTTAAAAGTTTAATAACTTCGACTTTTGACGTGAAAAAAAGCGCACATCTCTTTTCGCACATTCGAGAATGTGTGTGCCGAGCGTCGAGATATGAAGAAGCGAGTCAAGGAACCGTGCTAGGTTCGTCATTTCATTTCGTGAATTTGCACGCAACTTCCTCGAGAACAACGGCGAAAGGTACAGAGACACGGAGGCAAAAAAGAGAGTGAGAAAGAAAGAGAGAAAAAGAGAACAGCGTAAAAACGTTTGCACGAAGATAGAAAGTATCGACGTGTTTGCACTCTCGACTCTCGTATTCATAACTCACGTTTTGCCAGCTTCTCGCGGCGCGTAGTTTTGCGCAGTTCACGATATCCGAAAAATAAAAAAGCGGGAAAAACGGCGCCACATTCTCTATATTCGCCGGGCAAAACGCTTATACGGTATCGAGAATTCTTGATAATCTGAGCTACGGAGAGACGTGATCGACGATACTTTGCCGCTGATACTAAGAATGTGAAAGATATATATGAACAAAATGAAACTCGACACGAATGACGATGACTAGAGTGGTTGACTCTTACTTGAAAAAAAAAAAAAAAAGGAACCAATACGCGTATCACAGTGTGATTTGTAAAAATTAGCAGAATGAAACGGATGCTATTTTCAAACTGCTATTTTGAATAAATAAACGAGACATAGAAAATAAAACAGAGGAGCACTTGGATTCAGTGGCGAAAATGTTCAGGATTAAAAACAACAAAAGCGGCAGAGGACAAGGAAATACGCGAAACAAAATGTTGGAAATGGATGAAATTTGTGAGAAATTATTTGAATTGCAATCGCGGAATAATTTTCCGCCATATCACGCGCGCGAAAGTGATTCAAATGAAATTGTAAGATGGCCTTCTGAATATGACGCCCTTCGTTCGCTTATTGAAGTGGATAAATCAAAGTGGACAGATATATGCATCGGAACAAGTGGACAATCACAAAGTTCTAAATGGCACACAGAAAGACGCTGGAGGATTACATGCAGTACTAGAGCGCATCAAATTAAGACAAGACGAAACAGCTTCGAAAATTTGATCGAACAGTTTAAAAAACAGAAAAGAAGCTTTTCAACTCGGGCTATGCGTTATGGTTGTGAAATGGAAATTAAAGCTAGGTCTCGCTTCGAAAAACAAACCAAGTTACAAGTTCACCAAGTAGGCTTAGTAATTTCTCTTCAGCAACCGTTTCTTGCTTGTAGTCCAGACGGTATTATAATTAATAGAGATGGAAATGTTGAATTATTAGAAATAAAGTGCCCTTACAAATGTAAGAACAGAAAAGTCGTAGACTACGAAAAAAAAGAACTTGGAGTCGATTATTTACGTTTCGATGGCGAAAATCAAGTTACGTTGAAAAAAACGCATCAATATTATACCCAAATTCAAGTGTCTATGTACGTTCTCAAAGCAACCTCGTGTCATTTTTTGGTTTATTCGGAGATCAATAATGTTCACATCAAAATCAACAGGGATGAACCTTTTTTGAGAGAAGTTGTGCCTAAGATAGAAGATTTTTATTACAAATATTTTATTCCTCTGTTACTACAACAAGAGTCTGCATAATAATCTTTTCATTTATTATTATTAACAATGTAATTAGAAAAATATTACTTTTTAATAAGAAGCTATTACTATGCAAGCCGCAAAAATTGTTTGAGTTTAAGATGCTTTAATGTTAGAAAATATTTATTATTATATCGATCGAAATTTACACAAGATTAAACAAGAAATTAGAAAATTCGCTCAACGTTCGCCTCGCAAGTTCGTTGAAAGATTCGCGGATGAAGGACGTGTATATACGCGATACTTCTGGCACATGCGCGTGCATTCCGGAAATAGACTGTTCATAAATCCGTGAAGCGGAGGCGTCGAGCTTCGTTTTATCTATCTGTCGGCGGTATTTCCGTGCCAGTAGGTTTTTTTTTCATCAAACGATGCGCGGCATGCGCGCGGGTATGGCTGCGAGTATCG
The DNA here is from genome assembly GCA_014825685.1 of Pseudomyrmex cubaensis. Lineage (NCBI taxonomy): Eukaryota > Metazoa > Arthropoda > Insecta > Hymenoptera > Formicidae > Pseudomyrmex > Pseudomyrmex cubaensis. Next base: position 87,859 of record QVOA01002514.1, read on the forward strand.
GATAGATGCGTGCGCCCGATCGTTCTCGTGTGATCGAAACAAATTAGAAAGAGGGGCCGCTGCGATAAAGCCATCCTCGACCAGTACGTGCCGATTGATGCGAACGCTGTTATTCGACCTTTGACGGCGCGTGTCTGCCGTGGAAATAGCGTAATTTTTTCCGCCACTTTCTTGCGCGGGGGTAAACAGATCACGTTTCACAGCTGGCATTTGCTCTCAGTCGCGGTTGGACGCATTTGGATTCGGTTAAACAAGGAAGCTCATTTGGGTTTATCCTTTTTGCATCGCAAATTTCTCTCTCCCATTCTGTTATACTTTTTTTCTTTTTTTTTTGTTTGACGTGAATCAGAGAGTGAATCATGAAATTTTCTGCGCTACCGTCCGGCTTTGTCGCTCGAACGCGCACTTACGTCGCCGCGTCGTTAAAGTGTTGTTTGAATTCCGTTTTTTTGCGACAGAGGTGTCTGAGTCAAGGATTCGAATCTTTATGCGTTGCGTAACTTCGCATAAACATATGTCACTTAAAATTCACGTTTACACATAGTACTCTCTTGACAATTGCAATATTTTGTTAACAATATGTTCTATACAAATCGAAAGCCGAAAATGCACATAAAATACAACAGATTCAGTTTTTCTTTCTATCTTTCTATCTTTCTCTTTTTTCTGCGCAAATCCAGCACGCGTGTAGCGAGGCGAAATGAACAAATTGGGTTATTGCGTTTTTTTCTGTCAACAGAGAGCCGAGATAAAAATGTTCACAAACGTTCGCGGGCTTGTCGTTTGGTCTTCGGGCACCAATCAACGGTCTGTCACGCGCAGAGGTATTTTCGATGACAAGTCGGAGCCAAACGGCGGCGGGCGCACGCGGCGGGCGCACGATGATATCGGGACAAAGTTTGGTTCGACGTTCAGAAATGCGGGTTTGTTAAGCGTGCCGTTGATATGCGAAACCCGGTGTGCACGCCCCGACGCACGTCGTCATTTTACCGGAGGTCAGTGTCATCATACGAACGTGCACGCGGATAACAATTGTCCCCTTTCCCAAATCAATAATTCCAACCGCGACAAGCCATGTCGACGATTTAAATTTTCTCCCGCGCTGTAACAAGAACCGGAGGAAGAGAGAGATAATCTCTTTTTTTTCCCCAGTGCCGATATCTCGTCGAAAAATTCACGGATTGCTGGAAAAATCGCGCCAATTGGGCTGACGAGCGTAAAACGAGCCTAAGTCAGAAATCGCGTTTTTACGGAAAACAGGACAGGCGGAAGGGAACATGCTAATCGAGTTATCTCGAGATCGAAGTTATTTTCCGAGATTAGCTTTGCGAAGTTAAATTTAAAAAAAAATGCAATAACACATTTTAATCAATAATGTATCAATAGTATATCGATATTATATCAATTTATATCGCTCGCGATACATGTATTTTTTTTCTCGTCAAGGTTTTCGTTATCTGTTCTACTATGATAAGGAAATGTTAACGTTCATAGATATTTTAAAGCGTTCGTACACACAATAACGTAAGGGAGTTTTGATTTTAATTTATCGCAAGTTACTCGCCGCGACTATAAAATAGTTGCCGGTATAACCCATGTGGGAGCAGACGGTCATAAATTGGACTTTGGCCGTTACATATGGCCGTTTTAAATTACATATAGCGACCGTTCTTTCTTTCTTGAGGAATGATTCGCGCCGGCGAATCGAGCACGTCTGCAAATCCGTCCGCGCGAAGCGCAGTGCTTATGCAGAAGCTAATGCTGCATCCCGGATCGCGCTGATGCAGCCGCGGGGATTACCGGATGAAATGGATCAACACAGTACGGCGGAGACGCGTTCGTGATCGCGTTTTAAAGAGTCCTCTTATGGAGATTAAAACGGGCCCGAGGAGCAGCAAGCTCTCTCGCACGAAAGATTTGTTACTGCACTTAAGCGTCGATTACTTTTTTATTCATGACGCCGCGAGGTCGCGCCGCGAGAAAGAGCCGGAGAGGATCGACAAGATAGAGCGCGAAAAGGGAATATCCGGTCGGCTAGTGTGGAAATAACGGATCGTTTAATTAAAAAATATCAGTTAAAAAAAAAAAAAAAAAAAAAAAAATGTTTTTGCTCTCTCGTGATGTTTCTTTTCTTTTATGAAGTTGGTAAAAAAAGTTGATGGTAATGATAACTAGTGTTTTACGTGAGATGATATTAAAAAGGAAACGTCTCGAGGAAACGTGTAAAGTTACCGAGTAGACTTCTTTCTTATGTGAATATAAAATTACTGATACCGTACGTCTCATTATACATGTCCTTAGGTTAATATATTTCGACGGAAATTTTGCTATCGCAAAAATTATCTCGTGTCAGCCCTTTGGTCAGCTCCGACGATAAGTCCGTTTTCCTCGGCGCGCGCGATAAGACCTTCCCGCGCGCTCCTCGTGTATTCAAACGGCGAAATTACCTTCGTTTTTGCCGGCACGTAACACACTTTCGCGGCCAAGTCGAAGAGAACCGGATGACGGCATGTCGTGGAAAAGAACGTCGCGGGCCTCAAGATTTATTTCAACGACGTCACGCCTGATAACGCGAACGGGGAAGAATCTTCTCGCTCGAGTGCATTCCATTTCTTTCGTTTCTTTTCTTTTTCCCCGCTTCTTTCAACCGACAAGTGGCCGCGGCGCTTTTCATCCCCCTTCGCGAAATAAGCAGAATGTATCTAATATTTATCTGCGATTAAGACGAATGCGCGACCTTCACGTCGAACGTACCGGCTTTTTTTTTTTTTTTTTTTTGTCAACCGCGAGACGATAATAACGGCCGAAATATTTATCGTCGGCTTTTGATATTATTTGTACACGTGCTTTCTGTCTCCTTCTCTCTTTCTTCTTTTAAATTCGCCAACAACATTCGATTGTATTTGCGGCTGATGATGCGTGACCGAATTCTTCGCCGAACTCGGCTCGTAATCTTTTATCGACTTGGCTCGCTTGCGGATTTTTTTTTTTTTTTATCGTGGCGCCTGTACGATAGCGTTGCATTGAAGCCGCATGGTTTAAAATACATAAACGTTGAAAACGACTTATTATCGTGAAGGTATCACGCGTCGTTAATACACGTGATGACGCTATCGCGCGCGTAGATTTTTGTCGGAAACAATTATCTGATTTTTGCAGAATTTTGACAGAAAGCGGCGCGCATTCATTCTTCATATCGCGCGAACGGAAACGTTGAAAAACACACACGTGCTCTCGTACGTGAATCGAAAATTACAACGGTGATATTGTATTCTGAAGTCGAAATAGCGCGTATTGTCTGTGCTGTTAGCGGAATTATCCAACGGCAATCGAAACAGCGCGAGAATCACACGTCTGTAATCGGCCGCGTTGCGATGATGGCACGCTGACAATGTAATATTGAAATTTAATATTTCATCATCACAGATAACACACACGCTTCATAACTCCCTATTTTTTGACGTTCGAAATGTGGAAGCGGCAATGCGCGCCGCGCGCAATATTGCCAAATGTATTGAATTAATTTCACTACGACGTTGCATACACGGAATGTTATCTCGTGAACTCATTTTCGTAATGAAATTCATACGCTACGGCATGTAGTTCGAATATCGGAACTGCGTAACTCTCTCTGATAAAGTTAGTTATCAGACGTGGTGTTTGTTCTTTAGCCAGTTCTGATTTTAGAGATGTTCGTAAAAAAAAAAAAAATAAGATGCATCAGTTATTTACGCGAAATTTTTCGCCCTCGATTCGTATTCTGATCTTGATCTCGACTGAGCGGTAATTGCAATCGATTAATGCGTCGCGCTGCCCGATATAGGAGCTCAAGGACGTTCGGACCGATCGATTCGCCGAAGCGTAATATGCGAGAGGACGTCGATCGCTTCGATCGGAGCGATGGAGCCTCTCGTTCACGCAGGCCGATGATCGCGCAGGATTCTCAAGCTTCGAAGCAGGAAATGGCGACGATGACTTTAATCGATGGGGCCATCGACAACGAATCAACGCGTCGGATTCCGATCGTCAAGACTCGGTGTCGAGAGCGCGCTCTCGCTACTTAATCGTCGACTCGTCGAAACGATTCCGCGGCGCGTTAGAAATCTATTCCGATCGGATAGACTGACTCGACTAACGTACGTATGATTTTCACTTTCCACAGTCTTTCTCTCTCTGCGCTCCAAAAATTGTTGAAAACTTCACGCTGCTCTTGCACTTTTCGCGCGAAAATAGCGTCGACTTTCATACGAGCGATGTGACAGATTGAAATCGAGATTGAAAGTCGAAAAGAGAAAATCTAAAGTGGTATAATATAAAATCTGAAGTAAGTAAGAAAACGTGAACACAAAAATTATTAATTTTATAGTCAAAATCACTTTAAATCGTTATTTATTTTTATTGCAAGCAACAAATAACTTTCGAGATTGCGAAAGTAAGTCGAAATTCACTTATCGAGCGAAACGACCGGCGTTCTTCAAAGGTCATATTCGTGATCGTTCCGGATGGTGCATATCGGCTCGTCGCTCGCTTCGTGATACTTCGGGGTGGGCTGTACACAGGAGTGTGTCTGTGGAGCGTAACGAGGTCGCTTAATACCCGTCGAGACTTCACGTCGAAACCGGGTAAGATACCGATCTGTACTCGTGTAGATGCGATTATCTAAATTTCCAATTAGCGTTCGAGTCTGTCATCATGTGTGTGTGCGTATGTGTGCGACTGCGGAGAGCTACCGCGGGAGCACAATCAAAATTCAATGAAGCGCGCGATCAGCGATGCGGCAGATTCGCTTCGCTTTCACGGTGCAGCCGCGTGCCGTTATTCTCTAAGAAATTCCCTTGTGCGATGGAATTGAGAAACGGGGTTGTTGGAGAGAGGAAGGAGTGTCTGTTATTTCGCGAAATACACTTCCACTCCGGTGGGGGCTTTGCGCGCGAGAAGGGACGGGAGAGAAGACGACCGTATCTTACAAAGCCTTCGTAAAGGCATGGTGATACCACGAGAAGTGATACCGGCGTGATATAAATTCATACGTATGAATATCTTATATAATCCGTCGGGCGTAGTCGGAATTTATTTCGCGGTTTACACGCACGCAAGGATGCTGCGCCGCGAGCTCGAAACGCTGTCGCGGAGACGCGATTATTCTTGCTTCACGCGCTAGACTGAACCGGCGATATCGCGTCAAAATCGCGAATTAAAACGCTCAGCTAGAGATTCAATAATGCGAAAAAATGCGAATAAATGCGTAGTAATTAATTAAATTGAACGCGCAATCGTAAAAATGAAAACGACGACGGAGCTACCGCGCGGGAAACGATGGCAAGTAGTTTCTCTCTAATGACTTTCAGACGAGATACAGAGAGAGAGAGAAAGAGAGAGCAGAATAAATCGCAGCTTGATCGGCTCAACATCGCCGTTTAAGGACGATGGAGATGATTCCGCGCGTGCAGAATGCAATTCCAGCAATTGCTTCCGCCACTACCCTCTGCGCTCTTGGAGATGGATACCCGTTATATCGTAGGTTATATCCACTCCCGAGGCAGTAAGAGGGCGAGACTGTATCCCGCAGTTCCGACGGTCACGAGTTCATACCCTCAAGTGCCATAAGTATCTCCTATCTGGCGAACGTATCTAGCTGTTTAGCGGACGTGCTTAGACACCCATCCTAGTCTCGGCTTGCGCTTAGCGAGCGAGAGAGGAAGCATCGGCGTCTCGAGGGGATATCTCCCTCCGAGAAATGATAGCGCGCAATCTTGATTCTGCTGCTTTCTCTCTTTCTCTCTCTTTCTCCCTCTTCTACTTTATTATGAATCATCCCGGATAGGCCGCCAATCGCGTGGTCAATTTGTTTGTAAATTGCGACGAGGTGCGAGTCCGATCGTAGGTACGTGGAATAATATTTGGTTTAAGAGAATAGCCGCACCCTTTAGTCCTTCCGTACTATTACGGAGCTCGAGGCGTGCATCGTTAGCGTGCATCATATCGATCGTCGTTTTGTGCGTCTAGGCGCGGTGAGAGTCTTCCTCAAAGAGTTCTTCCTTATTGTTTATACGCGCGTGACCTTTGCAGGATGTTCACGACGATAATAACACGACAGACAGAAGAAAGAAAGTAAAATGCGATTTCTCGACTTATTTGATTTATTACCGAAGAACCTGACCCTCGCGCACGTGTCTCTCTCTCTCTCTTTCTCTTGTAAATATTCGCAAATATTCCGTACACAAAGCGCCACAACGCGCTCCGACAACGTCGCTCGACGCGACGGGAACAACGTTCGCGTCGGTGTACAACTCGGGATTCGTCAGTTTTACATGTGCAAGTTAATTTTTACAGCCGGTCGTGTTGGCTGTGCAAATTGACTCGCGACGTAGACGACGGGCGCGTTTACCCGTCGGAAATGGGATTCGTATGCCGCGGATACGTCGGGAACATCTCGTTGTCGATTCTCTCTTATCTTTGCTTGTCGGCGGAGTTTAACGACTCGGCTGTCTTTTTTGCAGACTAGAGAAGAGCATTGAGAACGAGAAAGAGAGAGAGAGAATGAGATCGTATCTGTCGTTCGCGCGCTTTTTTTTTTTTTTCCACCTTCGATTCTCTTCGCCCCGACACAAAGCAAGTCGTGCGACGCCTCGCGTGTGTTTGTGCGCGCATTGCATCGCGCGTGTGCATGCGTGCAGAACGTTTACGTAGGCTAATGTAATATGGGTGGTGATGTCAGCGAACCGGGCCGTCGACTAGGTGGCCTCAGCGTTCGTTTATTTCATTTCGAATGCCTCTTGCGCCGCGCCTCGCGCGGTGAGACCAGTGCTTTTCGGTAAAAATGTTGCATACCGGCCGTATGTGTGTGTATATACATATCGCACGTTCTCCTATCAAACGGCACGGATTACGTGCATACGCGGATACGCGGAATCGCGCGCAACACGCCTCTCCATATGTTACGCATCATAAACACCATCTGGATCGAAAATAGACCGGCGGTGTGTATTTTTGACGTCCGAGAGAAGTCTATTGCCCTCTTTGTTGGGAATGATTAAAATCGACAGAAACGTGTGTATTATGCAGTATATCATTTTTATTCTTATCGAATCGGTATTAACACACAAATACGTACGTACTTGGAATACACGTGATGATCTATGGCGTTTATAATTTTTTTAAAATGTTTTTTTTTTTTTTTTATTTTTTTATCATCATTAAATCCGTCTGGCAGAGCTCGCGCGCGCATTGTCGAATGACTATTGTGTGTTGATGCGATATGATAAAATGTTCAACATTCAATACACGTAATCGTTAGACGAGTATTAATACGACAATGTGTCTCTGAGTTTAAAATATGAGCCATTGTATAAATATACGATTGGCCGGATACATATCGTATGGCTTATTTAACGTTCACATATTGTATATGGTAGAATACAATGGATATATGTATTTAATTAAACAAATTTTTCCGTGAACGCGGTGCTAATTTAATATTGCGCTAATAATCGCTGAAAATAAATATCGAATTACTTTTCAGTATTTAATATTCTGCACGCAATATTGTGTTTTTATGAACGAATTTATTCACGTATATGTACGTTGAACCAATTCTTTTGCATGTTAACAGGCGACGTATTATAACCTGTACCTGATGCAACTTTAAAAAAAAAAAAAAAGCGCCTTTATGGACACACAAGATAAATTGAAGTTTATTGCTCGAGATATTTCTCGAAAAGAAGAAGCGAGAGCAACATTCACATTCGAAAGTCTTTCACGTGTTAATGTAGGAAATATGTTACAAAGAAGGCGCGTAATAAGAGGGAGCGATGCAACGGGCTGCAACTTTCTTGCGTCCTGATATATTGCGATATACGGCGCTTTTTAAAAGCGTGAACGCGTCAGCGCGATATGCGTGACGGCCCGCGGCGCGTTTCAATAATTTTCCCACGAGAATAAATTTTCGCACGAAAGCTTTATTCGGGCTCTTTGGCGACTCTCGCGCTCAGCCTCCTTTGAATTTACGATCTCCCGTTAATCCTCTGACGAAACATAGGGCGTCCTCGAAGAAAGTTCACTAACAGATCATTTTTCTGGGATTTGTGTGAATGTAAAATAGAGGTTTTAGCTGAAGGCATTTATTTAGAAAAAAAACATGATATTTAAAGTTTCACAATTTATACACGTAACTATCTTATTTACGTTTTGTTTTTTTTGTTATTTGTTCAAAGCGTTCAAACCGATTTGTTCTAACGATAATGTTGCCGTTGTGCGAAAAATTCGAATAATATTCAGATCTCCAGCATTTGCAATTTCTTTGATACGCGCGTTTGTTTCGTCACAATAGCTCGGTCGTGGCACGCTCGCTTGCACTTAAACCGATTGCAAGTCGTCGATTTTCCTTCGGAATACCGATACGAGTAACGTGCGGTTGTTCCTAATCTCGGGATGCTGAACAGACGCACGTACAACCACCGATATCTCGCCGGGACAACAACGGGCGATCCAACTGCGGATCTTTGTGTTGAGATGCACTCTGAAAGCGTACACACACCGAAGTCCACCTTACACTGTCCTCGTCTAATGGCTGTCTTTACCCTCGTGTAGAAACACAACCGGAACTCGGCGAATTCCGAAACAGTTGGACGTGTCGCGGCAACGCTTGCTCTTCGACCTACCCGCCTAGACTTCTCGACTCGCGTTTCGCGACCAGTCGTGGTATGGTAATTGTGAGGTTCTCTATCTATCTCTCTCTCTCTCTCTCAGAAGTTCGCGGCATTTAACATTTCAAGTCACCGTGGACAAACTGTTGACGGAATTAATGAATGGCGTGGTGTGCCGTTTGGGAAACGTTACATTAATAATTCTCGCGCCTTTAAGTGGAAAAGCAAAACCGGTTAATTTTCTCAATTAAATAACGAGTGACATTGCAATGTAATCGAATATTTATTGAAATCTCTATTAGATAGAGAAATACACGCGGACTCGCAAGCTACACGTCGAGATAATCGTTTTTCCAATATTTCCGACGTTCCGACGTGACGTAGGGAAATTGACTCCTTTTCCAGACCACCGCGTCCGTCTTGCACGCGACCTTCCCGTCGTCGTCGTCGTCGTCGTCGTCGTGAGACGTCGTGAACGGGACGCGACTCATTTGCATTGCAGTTTGGAGAGTCGACCGCACCGTTGATTAATGATCGCGCGTGGTACATCTGCTCGCGCACTTACAGGTGTTCGTATAAGTTGTTTCAAAGGCGCCGCCCGACTGCGTGTCGTCGGTGTGTCAGGCCTAGCATCGGGACGTTGTTGGCTGTTCGCCCACGTGCATATCCGTTCCGCCGAATTAGCACGTGGGCATTAATTTCTTTCGACACCCATTGTTCGGGTCTGACGTGCGCCGTCACGCGAACGCATCTTTATCGCGTGAAACGGAGCTACTGCCGCAGAACGCAGATGAATTATGAGCGAAAAAAAAATCACACACCGCTGACACTAATGCGAATTAATCGTTTCCGCAAAAGTAGCTCTTCTCCGTATCCGTTGGGACGAAATAACAGCTGCCTGTATTTCGTATTCTGGCGGCAAGATATTATATACCTCGCCGATATTTAAATAAAATTCATAATAATATCCATCAGTGTGTTAATGAAGCATTAACGCGTACACAAAGTGTACTTTCACTATATCCTCTGTATTCTCGGTAACATATCTCTTCTGTCAATCGCGATTGGCTTCTTGCAAGGTGTGTCAACTGCTAACACGGACGGTCGTAAATAATTCGTGGAATCTTTTACAGCTCGCCCTTGTGCGCGAATTGATATACGCGACCTAATTTCACGTGTCGCACGATAAGGCGTCCTCTCATGTTCGAAAGGTGCCACCTGAATCACAAAGCCGGACGCTTACTCTCGACTGGCGCTCATTCCACGCGATAGGACACGTTTAAAGAGTTATAAAGATAATTCGCGAGATATAAAGATAGAGAGCGGAGGGGTTTTTGGACTCTCTTGCGCGCCGTTTATTCCCCGCGCGCGCGCGCGTTCTGTGGAAGAGAGAGAGAATCCGGCGTTTAACAACGCGACGAAGAAGTCCGTCGTAGGATATACGCCACCACGGTCGATCGCGGCTCGAGCTCCCGCGAGATAACGTTATAGGCCAACCGTCGGAGGTGTAATTACGTTGATTTATCGATTGGCATACGAGCCATTCGTAGTACGCGAGTCGAGCACGACGTGCGGGATGTCCCGTATTAATCATAGAACACAAAAGCTCCCGCACAGTAACTTCGCGAAAGAGTTTACGTGAAACGCTGTAGGCGACTACCAACGAAACTCGTCTGCAACTTTGTTTTCGCCCCTCCCTCTCGACTCAAATTGTTGGCACGGAAAAAGCGGGTTTTTGCATTCACGGTAATATTTTTATGCAATTTCCTTTGTTATTCGAACATAAAGATTTTTTTTTTTTTTGAACTTGTATAAATCAATGTGACTCACGCACAAGCGAATATGCGCTCGGAGAGGAGAAGAAGAAAGGGGATTTATAACTGTTAAAGATTCATGTCGTTTGGCACGAATATTTTCTATCTATTAACATAGAGATGAATGTGAAATGGCTGTGGTTAAAATATACCGTAAAAAGTAGCTTTAAAAAAAAAAAAAAAAAAAAATGAAAAATTTTTACGGAATAATTTATTACTTTCGTGCTCTTCGCTCTGTGCGCGCGCAGTGTATACATATATAGTATATGAACGATGTGTCCATTTTTTTTTGTGTCGTGTAATGCAAAATCCGCGAATAATATCGCGATTTCGGTCGTGGCCGAGAATTTTTCCACGGCGGAAAAGAGAAGCGCGGAAGGGGAAAAAAATACATCCGGGAGTAACGGCGAGTATTCCGCGGATTATCCTTGGCGATATTCGCGGAGATATTCGATCGAGTCGATAAAGTTTCCAATCGCGGGCCGTTATACGACCTGCCTTTCGTCACGCTCGTCGTGTAGCGTGGATTAAATCGAGTCCGTGCGCGGCCTATCTGGCATCGTAAAAGCCGCCCGGGTCTAGGAGGTAGGCCCGTTGCCGACGTCGCTTCGCTCGCCAACGATGAATAGCAGAAACTGTGCGCGCCGATCGTTTGTTGCACGAGCGCGACGTTCGTAAAAGGATCGATCTTTCACCTCTGGCTGAAGGGTCAGTTGTGTGAAGGATGTTCGACTTCCGCGTGGAGCTTAACGTCACGACGATCAACGGATAACGAGAAAAGAGTAAACGATACTGAAATATTTACGCGGTAACATATTGCGGGTACTTGCGGGCATCTATGTACAGCGCTTCTTATTTTTCTTTAATAATGCTGTCTACCGCGAGAAACTGTGAAAAATAGCGTTTTTTTAAAATATATACGCTAGCTGGAAAAGATAATTTTTCTCTCTCTCTCTCTCTTGTGTGTTTCAAGAGAAAAGTTAAATTATTAATATATATCGCGCTCTCTTTTCTACCCACCGGAGTGCAATATTTTTTTTCAAGTCATTAGGGGGCAATTAAGGGACGGTGGAACGAGCAGAGATCTTGATATTACTTTTCTCATTACAACGTTCTACTTATTGAGATCGATATCTCTCGGAACATTCAGGCGTGACGAACAGCCCGAGATTTGACTTAATACTCCTCTCGCTTTGTAACGCGGCACGTAGAACTCTCTCGCGATCTCTCCAACATCGGAAGGGTCTTCGGTTAGTTCTCGATTTCGAGATAGCGATCGTGGTGGTTGAGTTCGTCTAATCGGGGGAAGAGAAGCAACCTTGCATCTAACTCTCTCGGCCAACCGGCGGTATCGACGCCCACGTAAGGCTACACTCGGGCACGTCTATTTATCAGACCGTACACCAACTTTGTTAGGCAACAACAACGCTGGATACCAAACAGAGGAGCAGCAGCAGCTGGTCGTTCGTCGAAAGATAGACGGTGGAACGGAGGAGGAGAGGGAGAAAGCGTGAGGAGAGGTGCGCGCGCGAAGGACGAGGAGGCAGCGAAGACCGGGCGACGCGGATCCAGGTTTGCGCGTCGAACAGAATTACTGGTTACCGAGTATCTTAATTACCAGCAGGGCAAACTGTGCCGCGAGATAATTTTGTTCGTTAAAGAACTTCTCTCTCTTTCTTCAGAAGAAGAACGTCCTTTAATTTCTGCGGGGAGAGAGTCGTCGACCGACGACTTTTAACAAAAGCGACTTTCTCCATCATCTCCGTCCCAAGGACAATAGGGTCGCTATCGCGCGCCGCGCGTTAATCACCGGTTGAACAGCTAATAAGTATCGAAAGTCCGTCTTTTCGATTATGTTCGTGCGACGATCGTATCTTCGAGTTTCACGTCGCGCGAGTGCTTAACGAACCGAGAGTAAACCGCCGAGAGAGAGTGTTACACTTTACACCGCTTCGTGGCGATTATCATCGAAGTGCTGTGACAAACGCGGTGACAAACAAGTCTTGACACCGGTGAGTCATTAATGCCGCTGTAGCGCGGGAGACGCATAATTAGTCGCGAGTTGTCCCGCATTGTTAAGCGCGGAGAAGGAAGGTCACTCTTTGGCACTTTATTTTTTCTTAAAGAAAAGAAGAAACTCCCTTGCGACTTTCTCGCTGTTACATCAGCGGATATTTCGACTTACGTCATTTCGGACTTCCTCGACTAGGTTGTTCGCGAAGAAACGAATCGGCGTTCTCGCAAACGAGCCAATCGAAGCGAAATTTTATCTCTGAAAGATAGCGAACAGATCGAGGAAAAGGGGGAAAGGAAAACAAGAGGAAGGAGAAAACCGAGAAGATTGGTGTATATCACGCGTATACACTGCATCGTCGAATCGAGAACGTCAATTTGTCCGCGAGGAAGGTTTTCGTTAGTTACAAGTGTATGAACTCGCGCGCGTAGGAAATAGACTGATAACGGACGCGACGAGCACGTTACCATCGATTGTGTCTGCGCTTTTGTTATTCCGACGTTCCTCATTGTCGCCGATGACGGTGTCGTAACGCGTTTCGCGTGTGTTGGAAAGAGATGAAAGAATAGAGATTCCACGTGCGGAAGGTAGGAAAAAAAAAAAACCGTTTGCACACACACACACACACACACACGTTTGTCTTCGTTGCGCGAGAAAGCGCACTAAATACCTCGCGTTCGACGATCGTATAATGGAAGTATATTGAGATCCCTCTGAAGAAAAGGTGAGGAAGAAGAGTGAAAGAGGGAGAAGATCACATCGCGCGCGTACGACTCTCTGTCTCGGAGACACCGGTTATGACGTGACGAGAGGAAAAAGTTGTGTACAGCGAATGTACGTGTATGTGCGCGCGTGATTCCGAGTGACGAAGACACCATGAGGTCGTCACGAGTAATGGTTCTGCTGTTCTTCTGCTGCATCATCGGTAAGTCGATCATTCTGTTGTTTATTGCCGATCGATCGGTAGGTCGATCGCGCGCACTCTTTTATCGTCGCGACCGCCGCCGTCTATTCGTGACGTTTCGTTAGTTGCTTTCGAACGATCGCCATTGGGAAGATGTTGTTCCTCTTCGTCTGTTATTACGAGATTAATTGAATTGGTTATCTAGAACACGCACAGCGAAAATTAAACCTGACGCGCGACTAAAAAACTTACTTAACAGAGAAAGAGATTTGTTTTTTTTTTGCTGACTGAATAAACCCAAATAAAAAGAGTAAGTAAGTGTGTGCTCATGTTTTATTAATATTTATCGAATTGATGAAGAGATTGTTTGAAAATATTTTTTGCATTCCGTTGAAATAATCGAAAATTTATGTGCGCGTTATTATTTGCGCGCGTCGTATTCTTGAAAAACGCTTGACTTTTGCTCTTTGGCTCTTAGAAGAGACCATCCCGCGAGTGAATAAATTAAGTCGGTATATATATACATACATGTACACAACGTGGACGATACGTGGATGCGGTTTTTCTGCGCAAAGACGACCTACTACCAGGCAAGATTAATTGCACGTTTGCAGTGCATCGTACGACCGCGAGTGCTTTTTAAAAAATTAACCTGTGATTTATGTGCTACGCTCCGCCGATCTCGTGAGTGTCACAATCCTTTTATAGTTTTTCCGTCGCTATCGCGTAGAATCGCGCGCGCGCACACGCTTTCTTCACGGACAAGACGACGAAAACCGCCGTGAGAGAATCTGCCGTGTTGCAGCAAAAATTTTGAAAAAAAATTCGTCTCCTCTCCGCGTGTACACGAGAGAAGATAACGAGTATCATTTCTGAAGTAAAATTTTCTTTACGGCCGATAATCTGTTTGAGATGCCATCGTCGTTCGAAACATTAAAACATACCCGACCAGCGTGTGCGGGTACACGTCGTATAATCAGTATTACTCGCACGCTCAACTCGGTTCGTGATTATGTCAGTTACACTGGTCGTTACTTGTCTTTACGAGGGTAACTCCCTTGAAAATACAACAGGACGTTGCTCGGAAAGTGCTGCGCGTTTCGAGCTTCATTGGTTATTTTGTAATTGTCCCATTTTGCTTTTATTAAGTTCGAGCTCTCTCGGTGCGATTTTATAATTCATCCGATCGGGAGTAAAAGAGAAGTTGTCTTTAATATTTTCTACGACAGTGAGAAGCTCTCTCTCTATCTCTCTGTCCCTTTCTCGACGGAACGACCAATATCGTGTCAATTGATATAGACGCGCGATGACATCTTGAAAAATAAATTTAATTGATCAAAGTGACAATTGTTTTTTGCAAAGCAAAAATATAACAGAAACACAAACTGAAGATACGTTGTATGTACTCGTTAAAGAACTAATGTCACTCAAAATATATATATCAGAAAATGTCAGACGACAAGAGTCACTCAGTGTAATGATAACGCAAAGAGAATTTCTCTTGTTACACTGCCGGCTATGTATTTCGTAACTATCGAGTCGGATAAAATGGGTCACGATGATCCGAACAAAACACAATCGTAACGAGCGTTACACGAACTCGACTCTTTCTCTTTTTTTTTTTTTTGGCTTTCGACGTGGCCTCCGTTTTTCGTACTCGGCGTATCCAACGATTTTGTGCGCGTGAAAGGTTACTCGCGTGACCAATAAAAAACTTTTAACAAGGACCTTATAAAATCCATTAATTCGCGCTTGTCTTTCGTCCTTCTTCTTCGAGATGTTCGCTTGCTTCTCGTTCTCTTCGCTTTGCGCGCTGTCGAGCGATTCGATAGGACAAAAAACGTGTATAGGAAGAGAAACGCGCCGCGCCGATCACGATCGACCGCTTCACCCTTTGAGGAAGGGCGATGCTTCGAAATACGAAACGAAATACCGTGCGAATACATCGCTAATTAACAGCGCGAGGCATGCGAGGCCTCTTTCCTCTGTCTTTTTCTCTCTCTTTTTTTTTTACTTATATACGTGAACACACGTGTATCTCGCGCCGAGCGGACATCGAATGCATCGATGACTGGTTCTCGTGTCGAAGTGAAGGGAAGAGAAGAAGCAAGGAAAAAAAAAGAGAGAGAGAAAGAAAGAAAGGGATATAAAAAAGGGAGGGTACTAAAAGCGCCTTTTGGCAAGAGAGCGTTTCTCTCGCTGCCGAGCGTTATTTCGCGCTGCTCTTTGAGGCGCGAAGGCGCGCGCGACGCCTTTCTGCATTTGCTTAAAAGGAAAGTTTCCGTCGAGAGAAATACGTTAGCTCGCCGACTCGTTAAATACGGCCAAGGTCTGCCCGGGTAGAGAGATGTCCGTGTTTTTTGCCCTCTTTCAATATCAAATATATATATACAGGTATAAAAAAAATCCAGATATTCCAATAAGGCAATTTAATATATTTATTTTAATATTTTTTTTTTATTTGAATATTTTTTTCTCAACGAACGCTCTTACAAGGGACGTAAATTGCGAGACTTAAACGACGTATATTTCGGTATCGTTCGTGCAAATTTAAATCGCATAATTTTTTTTTTTTTTCACACCCATGACTTCACTTAATTCAAATTGTAGCTGTTTTTTTTTGTAAAATAATTATAAATTATAATATTTATGTATGTTTTTGTCAGCACACAGACAACGCTTGTGATCTATTATTAGTTTGTGCTAAAACTGTTGTGGTTCTGCGGTTTTTTTTTTTATTCATCTTGTTCTTCGCGTTTGCTGCTTTGTGCCGGGTGTCTTTTGCCGGAACATATAATGGAATTAACATGCTAACACTAGTATTTCTGACTTGTGCATTTCTTTTGTTTGCGATTCTTGTCCGGTCTCTTTATACATCGCGTCGCCGGACTAATAGCTCATCCACCTCCATAGCTCGTCCCTGGAAACGTCGACACGTATACCTCGTAGAACGGGAACAAAGTCCTCGGTGTACGATGACGTACG
Organism: Pseudomyrmex cubaensis; assembly: GCA_014825685.1. NCBI lineage: Eukaryota > Metazoa > Arthropoda > Insecta > Hymenoptera > Formicidae > Pseudomyrmex > Pseudomyrmex cubaensis. The sequence goes on from QVOA01002514.1 coordinate 104,221, forward strand.
ACAACGCGCGCGACTCGATAACGCCGTGCAGGCGAGCGGGCATTCTCGGCGTTCTCGGATTTCGCTTTCGTTCGCAGAAGCCTGCGAGATGGAAATGGGAGATCGCCAAGGGAAACGCTGAGACGGCCTGAGTTTAATCGAGGGGGACACTTCGGAATCTCGAGAGATTCTTCGCGCTGTAAACAGCGCGCGAAGTAAGTCTCTCGCGACGAAAATCTCTCGGGTACATTTTCCCTCCTCCGTATGTCGAATTAAACGCATTTCTTTTTTTTTTTGTTTTGTACAACAACGGTCTTTGCAACGACAAAAGTCGGAGTTGATTCGGTCTTTATCACGAAAAAGATTATGATGCGACGTTGTGTGTTTTATAAGTACATTAAAACGTTTTCTTTTTTTGTTTGGAAACATTTCTACGACTCATTTGTTTTATTTGAGACAAACGTTCAACCGTAGAGAATGAACTAAATTTATTACGATATCTCGCGAATTCTGTGCTCATGAGATATTTTAACGAGCGTCGAGTCGTCTTCGACGCGCGACATCGCTCTTGTTTATCGCGCGCCTGTCCTCTCCGCTTCTTTCGGACTCTTCGTTACGAGTATATGTGCGTATATTGTATACGCAAAAGTAATGCGTGGCCTCGTGAAATACGTTGAAACAACGTAACGAAACGCGAGAATAATCCGAGGTAATGTATGCATAAACGCTCCGAATAACATGTAAATTGCGAGGCGCCGGAACGCGCGCTTCTTGGTGCATCGAGCAAACTTAAATACATTATATGTATATATATGTGTGTGTCTGGTAGTGCGCTATTAAGCGCGAAAACCTCGCGAATGCTAAATGCGGGATTATCTTTTCTACTCCGCGCCTTCCGAATCTCCTTCTTCCACTTTTAGATAAGTCTCCGAATTATGAGCGCGTAATCGCTAAAATTGTATATGCAACGCGCGATAGTCAATACATATATCAGACTGACAGCAGCCTCTGCCGTCGTCGCAGCCTAATAACAACCGTGAACTTTATTTTTTAACTTTGCCGTTCCAGGAATGGCAAAACGCTATTAAATGTACACACGTCTCGCCACCATTTCTTTTCATATGTAGAAAAAGCTCCTTTTCTTATGCAAACGAAACGTCATTATAATTTGTGTTATCATGCTCATTGTTAAGGAATCGTGTCAACGCAGAGACCAACAATTGCGTCACGCGTCCCCGCACAGACGTACACTGGCGTGCAATAATGTCTTCCAAAAGGAAAATGGAGAAAATCGGCGTTTTCGTCGACACGCGATTCTTATGCCTCGACGTTCGCTCCGTAAATATCAGCGATGCTTTTAATCGCATAAGACCGATTGCTCGCTGACAGAAGGCGGTCAGAAAAAGGCAATTTTCCATGTTTTTCTTTTGGATGGAATTATTGCGCACTGGTGTATTCGTAGTCGCTCTTCTTCTCTCTAGTTGCACGTAGAAACGGAAGAAAAATCCAAGATCGTAGCCGGGCGTACTTACATACATGTATCATAATTCAAGCACGGCGAAACTTTCATGGCGTACGGATAACCCGTGTCGGGGCCGTGAATCAATTTACGATGAGAATAAAAGGATATCGCAGCGGGAGAGGGGGTGATGCCCGGGAGAAGAAGAATGGACACGGGCTGATGTGGTGGTGGGCGGTCCTGCAGAAACGTGCCAAGTCGATCCGCTTCTCGGGAGACGCTGAAAACTTTCTTGAGTGTGAAGAATACGACGCTTCGGCAGGAGAAGACGACGTAGCTTATGAGAAATCGTGTAAAATCGCATAAGGAGAAAAGTTCGATCGCTGTTTTCGCGATAGATTTCAATCGTTCGTTGTAATTCTCGAGCGAGTTTCTCTTTGCGCAAGAAAACATCGTTTGGAAAAATTTTTCGAAAAACTGCGCTCTCAAATCATTATTAGATATCCGCGATATTTCAGTCTTTTCACGGATAAATTTCACAGATGTTATTTCTGATGAGAACGATTCTGTGTGTGTGTGTGGTCGTGTCACGGTGCTGTGAGATATCCGATAAAATATGTTTTACATGTTTTATAACAAATTTAGCAACAAATATTTTATTTTAAGTTGATAATACAAAAAAGAACGACGAGGTAAAAATTTTTGTACAAAGGAATTTTCGTTTTCGCTCGCGTATTGTCTCTTGAATTTTTTCCTTTTTTTTTTGACGTTTATTCATACTTCGTTCGCTTAAAATTTGTTAACTACTGAAGACCTTTATTTGTGCTGCGAATAAATTTGAACAAAATTGAAATATTACACGACAAATTATTAAAAAAAATTATAAAAAATATATTACGTTTACTTAGCGCGCGACTGTGCAGTAATCAAATATAATATATTGAACGAGTTATTACGCGATGCAAAATACTGTTTAATCCGCAAGCACAAGTACACATGTTGCTAATGTACTATCGCGTGGGAAGGTAGTGTGGGAGTTACGGTCGTATATCCAAGTTGGCAGTCGCTCTTATTGTCAAGTATGATACGGTAATTAACGGATAAGCGCGAATCGAATTAATGCGCGTCGCGTTTATACAATGGCGAATCTTGGGTGAACTCGGTATCTTAATAGCTTCGAGTGTCAGGCGCAGCATTAGTATGAAGTTTCGTGTACCAGAGAGTGCATGCTGTTGCATTATGTTCGCGAGGCCGTTTAATTGTCGGTGGTTTCGAGTTTCTCCGTTCGTGTTACGAAATAAAGCACGATGCAATCAAACATTTACAACGCGCACGTGTAAAACAACATAATGCAACTCTGGATAATGTGTGTGATTGATTTGAAATTATGCACACTTGTTTGTTACACACGGAGATACAGTTTTATAACATTTGTAATTTTTTACAAGTTGTTTCCATTTCTTATTTTATCATCACGTTTTTGTATAACTTTTAAGTATTCAAACAGTCAACACACGCTTCTTTGTTTAAGATAAAATAACAATCTCACAAGTGACAATGAGAATTGTGTAACAAATAATGCGATATGTCGTAAATCGCAAGTTACAAAAAGCGCTTTCGTTGAGATAAAATCAAGCGGATATTCAGTCTCTATCTTATTTTAAGTGGAATGAAGTGCATACATATATATTTCACGTATTATAAACACTTCACGAAAGAGGTAACTATTCAAATGCTTTAACAACTTCACAATACAAGTTAAATGTCGAGCATTTTCAAGCTCGTTTGCTTTAATAAGTAATGAAGTCTCTAGCGCGACAAATGTTTTTTCGTATTCAAATCCGATTACATCGAATCAAAATGCACAAGCGGAAACACCACTTAAACAACCGACAATCATAAAGAATGTACATGTAATTACAATCTCAGATATTGCGCGAATGCTAGTTTATTGTCATCGATCGGAATGTGAATAACAGTTTCTCGAAGTCGCAAATACCTGATTCTTATATCAAATAACGGATTTGTTTTCTACCTCTTGCGTGTCGTCGTCGGAATCTATACATGAGAGTTTTTTAACGTCGGTTGCATTTGAAAGTGCCGTTGAGCCGATTGCGAGTTGAGCTCTCGATAGTCCTCGCATTTGCAATTCCGCGGGGAATTTGTGACCGGGACGCGGTTATCGTCGGTTGAAAGGCCACGAAAAAATAGTCGAGTTCTTCGAGTTGATTTCTGGCGAGTGTGTGTATGGTAAACGCGTCGTTCGCGCGCGCATGCAATTGAGTAACTCAATCAGCGTTAAATCGTCGAAGAGCAAGCGGCTCGTATCTCTTAATTAAACGGCCATAAAAATTGTCGGCACGCCGTTACAGATTTCAGTCGGCGGCAGGATGCGTTATGTAACTCTTTCAACTATAGTATATGTCGCGCGCGATTCATTTAAATGCCTGCACTTGTCTCATGCGCGTTTTTAAATTCTCGCGAGGACGCCATTCTCTTCATTATCGTTTCTGCGGTCTGTGCGGATTTAGGTTTGGTTGCGCGCGACGTGAATATGCGATTGCATTATGAAATCTTTGAAAAGACACGAGCGTTTCAAATGCATCAAACGTCTTCTATTCGTATGTGACACTTGTCGACGATATTGAACTGCCATTTAAAATCTTCAAGTTTGATGAGCGAAAAAACAGTAGTATAAAATGTTTTTAATTTAATGTTTTTAATTTAATGTGATATCGATAAATTTGTTTATTCTATATATTTCTATAAAATGAAAGAGCTAATTCAAGCGATTTAAAAAATTGTTGATAAGATTAAATAATGACTTTAAAGTAACTGAGCGCGACAATAATATTTGTGCAAGTTGAACATTAAGAAATGAATTCAAATTTAAAGATCGCGCAAATACAAACTAAATTTAGTCTTCAGATTGAGAACTTAAGCTCAGACATTTAATATTGACAGTTACAAAGTTGGAGCGACTAATAGATCCTTCGGATCTTGAAAGAAGTTGCGGCTGAGGAGAAACTGCGATAGTTCGGATTAGTTTCAGCGTGACTCGCGTTAAAGCTAACAATGCCATTTACCGACGAGAATGATGAATCCGCAGATGCTTCTAATTGTCCGAATTCGTGCGATGCGATCGTCGTCTGCGAAAACGCCTTCTCTCCTGCCATGTGTGTCACGTGGTCGCGTTTAATGCACATTTAAACGTACGTCAGCAGGCACGACCATTAAATCTGACCCGCTTGTTAACGGGTTGCTGGTGCACCGTTGGCGCGAAGGCGTCGCGACGCCTGCTTGTGACGCTCTCACGTAAGCCGCTACTGTACCGTTAGCGTGTCGCGAAAATCGCATTTTCCAGTCTTTTATTAGTAGCAGTGTGTAAATGCGAGACGTATATATGTACTGTGAGAATTTGCGCCATCGCGTCTCCGCATGACTTAAACAACCGTTGAGTTTTTGCTCGCCTTGCAACTGCAAACTGCGATAAAAATCTTTTCTTTTTGAATAACACGCTTTCATTTCAGCGCTTTCGAGCTACACACGCGTTCCCAAGAGGATATCGATTCGATGTAATATGTGATCACGCGAGATACGAACGTCGTCTTGAAAGAATCTCGTTTTTCTGAATTTGTTTGAAAAACGCTTGATGGAACGTTGAAAAATTTATACAAAAGAGAATCCCGCGCTGATATACATTTCAAATCTTCTCGTCAAGAAGCCAATCGCGATCGATCGCCAACCAATTTCGCTCGCGGTTTAACTCACGCCTGACTTACATCACTAGGGTTTAAGTTTCTGCAACGTGCATGTAAGTACGTAATAGTGTGGTTATCCGCGCATACCAGGTCGCTTATTGACCGGCTTATTCAACGGCGGCTTTTAATCTCTATCTTCCGAAGAAGTTTTCTTTGCGCGCAATCGCGCGCGCACGGCATTTCGAAGCTTCTTATACTTGCGTATACATATTCGCGGCTCGGAAAACTTGGAGAATGAACAAACGTATACATACAGGAGGTGAGCGTTATGCATATACGAACGATGATCGCGGGACGTCGCTTTTATTGCGAGCAGTCGGCGGAAGATAAAAGACCGTTGGGAGAAATGTGAAAAGTTTCGCGACATCAAGATGCGCGCGCGGAAAAAGTCGCGTACGTACGAGCGCTGGCAGGAAGCGCAGTCAGATGCTATATATTCCGTCGGCGTTACCGGCTTTCTGGGCGAAACAACAATACCAGCGCAATAGAACCGTCCGATAGAACTTGAATCAGTCTCGGATGATTGCTTTCCGTCCGCGGTTTCCGTCAAAACGCGACCGCAAACACCCGAGATTATACAAGAGAATCGTCACACATTTTGAAAACGAAGCATCTAATATAATTTACATCTCTCATGTTTATTGCACAATTTAATTTGGTCCATGTCTGGCAATACTTCAGAAAAATTCTCTGTATGATCTTGTTAAAATTAAAGGGATCAAAAGGTAATAAAAAGCAAACATGTGCAAATCTATTATAAACATTTCAATTTCCATCTTGATGAAATGAAGCTCGTATAACGTTTGGAAAGTGGACGTGTGACATATTCAGGATGAAAGTTTCTGCGGGATTGAATTGCGCTGTGTACCTCATACGACGCTTGGGCTTAACTTTTTACAAAAGCAATTACAACCTCTCATTTCTAATTAAGTATGCAACATCCGGACGCAAAGGTACGGTTTTAAATAGAAAATTCGTTATATTCGACGACAAACAGAATTTTATAATTGCGTAAATTGCTTCGAAGTAAATGGTGATCAAACAAATGGTTTTAATCTTGCCTCTTGTAGACGCTCTTTATTACATTATTTGTTGTCAATATTACGATGGTATATTATACAACGTAACTCAATTAGTCATGTTTGCAGAATTGCGCGGGAATTGAAATTAATTTGCATACGCGCGATATATGTTGCGCGCATCATTTCACGCTTTTTATATGTTTGTTTATTGAAATTTGCATATCTGCTCACGGCACATTAACGTATCAATCGATCACATCGTGAACTAGATGAAGATATTATTCCTCGCCGCGCTTAAGTCTCAGGAATCTCGTCTCAAGTTTCGTACGACGTGCGCGTTCTCTCCGCCGCTAACACCTGCGGTCTTAATCAAACGCACCGCGTGTGCGACGACGCACGCCATTAGAATCGCGTTGTCGATCGTGTTGGGAAAGGAAACGAAAGTGAAATGCCGACGTGTCTCTTCAGAGACGTGCTCGCGCGCGCGCGATCTGTCTCTCGTATTCCCTGCCGACTCGTGTACTCTCTGCGCAAAGAAACTTGTCATTATGGCATCGCGATCGTGGAATGCGGACGGCGGCGGAATGCGACTACTACGAGACAACTATGCGACGTCGTATTTCTTCTTCCTCTTCTCTTTCGGCGACGCGCGAGCTGGAACTTAATTGTCGCGGTTCGTACGGCAGAGTCATTTGTTTCGTCGTAACTACAGTTCGCGCACGTAAATTACGCGTACGTGATCTTTCCGAAGCTGCGAACAAAGGACCGCGTGTCTTTTTTTTCACAGAATTTGTTTTGTCGCGAATGTTGACTCAATGCGTATCTTATTTTTACACAAGAAAACGTTTTTCGCACTCCGCTCTGTTGTATCGATAAAATTTATAACACGTAAGAAAACTTGCGATGTATTTTTATCTCTCAGTTATTTTCAGCGAAGCTTTGTGCGAAGCGTCTTCTCGAGCGAGCGGAGTAAAGCATGTTGCAAATAAACCCGCTATTCCCGATTTCTCTCTCGTTACGTTTGTATTCAGTTAATTTACGCTTTACAACCGTGAGCCCGGCTCTCCAGCGGGATCAGCGCGAAATGAAAGTTGGCGCGTTTCCGGTTCATTAAAATATTTGATTACTTCTTGCGAAGCGGCGTGACGTTTATTAAATTCTTAATTGATAGCCGGGGCTTGGCGCAACGAACGAGGTTGCACCACTTTAGCGAGAGGCTTCTTTATACTCGAAGCGAAAGGTCAATCTCTCGGTAAGATGCGTTCAGGTGCTCTTTCTTGATGCGAATAAGATGCCGCGGTGTGTGTGTGTTTTGCGGCCTGGAAAACACACAACGCAATTTCAAACGTTCGCGGCTCTTTACCATATTTTGCATACAGACGCGAATATAAATCGCGATTACACGCACATATATATGTATGCAGTCGAAATTTTCAACCGCGAAGCAACGAACAACAATCCGCGTTTGGCGATTAATAACCAGGAGCGGAGCAAAATGTAACGCGTTCGCGAGATTAATTTCCATGAAGATGAAATACTAACAATAAAAGTAGCAGAGTTTTCCGGAGCGGCGCGTAATTAGGGCAGGGAAAAACCATTTTTTCGCGATATATTTTGCATTGTATTGTTTCGGAGAGGAGATTGCAGCAAAATGATTGAAGCGTCGATCAACACTCGTTCATTATTTCGTTTGGTGAGTTTTTTTTTAATCGAGAATGTACACGCGGATATAACGTACATGCATACATACATACGTATATACGTACATACATATATATCATATAACAAACATACACAAAGCATTTGCATTTGCTTGCGCATTCACGCCGCATATTCAGTTGTAAATGCAGCTGTAAATGTAGCTGTTCTATTTCTATTGCCGTGTTTACACTGACTACGAATTTCATGTTAGGTAAATACAATTCGGAATCAAACTGCCACGTTTACGGCTCAACGCGTTGTCGAATAGAGAGAGGCGTGCGAACTTCACACGCGGATACACGGAACTTCACACGCGAATTTTCCGAAAATGTCCGCATAAACGCCGGAAGAATATTATCTGTTAACGAACAGCCGGAGCGTAACGAGATTTGGATTGGAGAAAGGATTTTGCGCATGCACGACTCTGTTAATGCCAGCGGCGCTAAGGGCTTAACTGCTAATTAGACTGGGAGCTTAAAACCTGATTATCGCGCTCGTTGATGAGTAATCCACGCGTCGCTTTTGAGAATGATGGACGCGCGCGCGCGCGCGCGCACAGTCGAGAAAATGTCGACGTTCTCTCGTGTCGGTTCGATTAAAACGCAATTGTTAAAGGTATCAAAGGGAAAACGGTATATTCGCGCCTGCTTGCTTGCTTGCTTGCTTGCTTGCTTGCTTGCATTGTCGTGTGTATGCAAATTGATTCGTCTGCATATCGTCGAGCAACAACGCTCGGATAAGTCGAGTTTTCCGAATGGATCCGGGACATTACTGTATTATTAATTCTTTCCTCAAATATATAAAAGTGCTTCCAGCGTAACGGAATAAATTTTCTAAAAATAGAAATTATGAGATACCATTTTGCAAATTTCGCTGCATACACACACATACACACACACACACACGGGGATTGGATCAGTGTCAAGAAACGTAATGGAAAGTTCCGCGCGTTCGCGGTAAAAGTGCAGCGATCCGTTCACTGAATGACTTTAATACGATGGTGCATATGTAGCGAAACGAAAGGAGAGATATACGTGCGTATAATACATAAGCATGACATATATGTATATATACGAGCGCGCAGACACACACGTATATATACACGCACTCACACCTAGTAGGCGCGAATTCCCTCAGCATCGCCGGGGCGCCTCTCTCGGATCTACGCGCGTAAATAAACCTCAGCCTTGACACCTGATTCTCTCGCGGACACCATTCTGTCAGTCACGGTGAAACGATCCATCATCCGCGAGATGTAAATGTGTACGGGTTCCTAACCCGAGAAGCGAAGTCGTCGTGACTTTAAGTGATATTATCCGCCACCGGGGAGGGATCCGCGTTCAAATCAACATTCCTCTTCAAGCGCCACGTTGACCGCAAAGACCAATTCAATATTTTTTTGTTTTTTTTTTTTTAATCAGCTGTCAGTTTCTCCCGCCGCGAAGATGTGTATTTGCGTTGATTTCAAAATCAATTCGCGCGAGATCGCATTTCCTAAAAAATAAAAAATTGTTTGCAGGTTTTCTTTTTATCTCTGCTTCGATTTTTTTTTTTTTCGGCGCGTCGTATTCAATTAAGTGGGTTTTCATTGAAGTTTCCGAAATCGACGTAGTTCGCGAGATATCGTGGCAAAGGAAAGTTTTCGCGAGTAAGAAGGAGCGGTTTCAGAAGTGAAAAGGATGTGGAGGCTAGAGGATAGAATCGAGAAGGCGTACAAAAAGAGAGCTGACGGATAGACGGGAAAGAGAGAGAGAGAGAGAGAGAGAGAGAGAGAGAGAGAGAGAGAGACAGACTTAACGACCAAAAAGAGCGATAGGCGCTAACCGCCCGCCGTTCTACCGCGCGCGCGAGAATTGGTTTCTCGTCTTCTCTCCGAAGCCGAGATAGCATCTCGGCAATGGAGATCATCTCTACTTGTCATCTTCGTCACCGGTCTGTCCGCTTTTTGTCTACCTCCATATCCATTACCATTAATCGACAGCCTGTCAATCCTTGCGGTTTCTCAATGCTACGTATACGTGACGAAGGTTCAAGCATCTATGATTTTATCTACGTAATTGTTTTTTAGATTGTAAAAACCCGTAATTTAATATAGAATATATATAACATCTAGAGAGCGTATAATAATCATCATAATTGAAAGTAAATTTATTTAACGAGTTTTTATTAATATTTGCATTGTTTCAAAGATATATACGGCTGGAGCCGGCACATCCGTTTTGTCACACTCGTTTTGACGGTGCTTCTTCTTATACATATACAAAATGCATTATCGCGCGCATTTGTACCACGCCGCTCACTAACGTATCATTTGCTACTCACTCGTTCTTGGCGAGTTAAAGGTTAATACCGACCGATTTATCGCGCTAAGTAAACGTCACGGTGCACTACCGTGTCGCACGAAGATAAATGCATGAAAGCGACTTATTTAACAGTAAATGCGCTGCGGTGTCCGTCGCGATCCGTACCTAACCGCGGTACAAGCGAGAGAGGATCGGAAAAGAGCGCGACGTGAAAAAAGGAACAAAGAAAAAAAAAAGAGGAAGGTACAAACGCGAGATAAATCGGAGACGGACTTTAACGAGCGGGAAGGTCGATTCGTCTCTCCGTTACGACAGTCGCTCTCTCGCCAATGCCGGATCGGACGGTCCCTTTCGTTCTGTCGAGGTGGACACATCCGACAATGGAGATATCATCTCCCGCGACTGATGCTAGTCAGTCAACGGGACCTCGGCAGTAAATTCGCGCTTGCAACAAACTGCCTCGTTTCTCCGATTCGAGTGTCACGATAAAGCCAACCTCTCCGTCCCCGCTAAAACGCCTCCTCTTTTCTAGACGTGAGGAATATCCTGCATCCCTCTTGTCCTCTCCGTTTCTCGCCACCTCTCATCCATTCGCTTCGTCGGCACTGCTATCGACATTTCGTACATACCCGCCCCGACACTTTTGGACTATCGCCTGTCCGTTCGCGCTCAATTCTCTCGATGTCGCTCCCATTGAAACCTGGCGCGCACGTAATCTCGCGGCGGTACAATTACGCGCGTTACACTGTGTGTTATGTGTCAGTGAATGCACAGAGATAGAGAGAGATGAAGTTTTAATCTTTTAATAACTTTTCAACGAAATGTATTTTTATAAAAGAATACACTTTTTTTGTATCATTTGTGAAAAAATATTCAATTACTCTTTTCATAGGAATTATGTTGTTATCGAATTTTTTTATCAATGAAATTTGTTTTTAGTGAATAAAAAAAAAAAAAGAAAAAAAAACTTGATTTATGGCGAATATTTCAAATTTGTCAAATTTTTACGTTACTCATCTATTATATGTTTTACGTTAATGTATCAAAACTCCTTTGCACGTATTCACGCGAACTTTTGCGATCGCGCTATGTTCGGAACTTCATAATGCTCCATTCTGTATCGAGAGAATGTATCGAAGTTCGTAAATATCGGATGCTTCGGTATTATATACATTTAATAGACTTAAAGGACGCGACAGGCGCTACATTTCGCGTTTAAATCGCGGATTGAAACTTCTTGGACAGCTGGTTGCCGGCTCGTCTATCTCTCTCACTTTGCTTTTCTCGTTGTTGGCCTTTCCATCGAGAAAGCTCTCTCTCATTCTCTCTATCTCCCGACGAGCGAGTCTCTCGATAGTTCCCGCTATTTCGTTCCGCGCGCGTTCACCATTCGATCGACCTTTTGTCGGCGTGGGAGCGGGCGAGAAAACGACGACGAAGACGACGACGATGTCGCCGGTTCTCTCGCGTGAATAGAGATACTACGAGGGAGAGGAGGAACGCGGGCGTTTCGAGGTCAGGTGATGGAACGCGTATTGAATATCGCGGAAGCGAAGCGAAGGAATGTCGATGGCAGCCCAGTATCTATCCAGCGCGCTATTGCGACCGCGGATGCTGGCCACGTTAACGCCGGAAGCGGAATAGCGGTGCGGGTCGCGACAACGATGCCGCGCGCGTGCACAGTTACTTTTTCATAGATTTCGGGTGTCGCCATGGAAATGACCGCTTCGAATAACCGAGAAATCGAAAAGCTAAACTGAGATATTATTCGTTGCACCGAAGATCAGAACGCGTTTGCTTTTGAACTTCGTTTAATTAATGTCAGAGATCGCGTACATGTCGTTGTTTGTGATTGTTTTGAGTAATTAATTGTGATTGTGTTTCAAATATTTTTTTTTTTTTCTAATATATGCGCGCATCTATCATATCGATATAATCAAAGAGACGCGACGTCAAGGAAATATCGCGAGTTCATCCAGCAGTTTTTTAAAAAGTGATTCATCGCGCATGCATGTGCGAATATCAATGCGACACTACGGCAAAATTCGTACGTTCGGGCAATCGGCATGAGAAAAATTACATTTTTGTTGCAACGATTCGAGTGAAAATTGTGTTTATTTGAGCGCGTATTAATTTAATAACAGCAGCCGTGGGGCGGAGGACGATGAATAAAATATTGAATGTAATTTAATTATCTAGTATAGCCCTTCCCGTTTCTCTCCCCTCCTCCCACACACAACTGAAATTGCGCGTAGCGTTTTCACCTCGTTGCGTCGACGCGTTTTAAAACTTTGTAGAATTGACGTCGATTATTCACGCGAAGAACATCCGTTTCAATTCGCGACACACAAACGAGCCGACGTACATGATATCGATTTATTTGCGCGGAATATAAATCTGATTAACCATATCCGATCTGTATAGAATAATAAGCTGATCGTTATTACCTATCAGCAAACGAAGCGTCTTGATTGATGGTTGAACTACGACGAATAGTGTGCAATACTCTGATTCATTTAATCGAGTTACCTTCCTACCTAACGGTATTATCGTTAATATAGTAGCAATTACACAAGTAACAATTTATATGCCATTTGCGTATTTTTTAACGCGCTAACGTATAATTGAAGAGTGTAATGCGATGAAAATTACACAGAAAGAGCTCGCGCGACTACACATATTATTATGTGCATTAAACTTCAGTTACATAAAGCTCAGCGTAATCGTAACGTAGCGGGATAGATCACCAATCAATTACTTCCGCCACTTGAAATAGCCGGCGGCTCGCTCAAAATCGAATACCCAATAACCGGCAACGTAAACAACCCTTTCCGAAGACCAAATCAAATTGGTAAAGTAAATATATGAGCGCGTGTTCTGTTTAATCTGCGACACAAATTGCTCGTAATCACGATAATTGCCGCGTTTCGGTCAATTAGCGTTGGCGAATTCATTCGAGGGTGAAGTTACAAAGCGGCGAACACAGAGAAATTTGCGATAAATTTCTTCGGCGATCGCCGACCGATTCGTAATTATCTGTTTTTGCGATACGAGAAAGGAGGAGGAATTAACATCCGGAACATCGCTCCGGATTAATTTTTGCTTCCCGTCCCGTCCCTCTCTCTTTCTCTTTCTCTCTCTGTATATAATCGGAGAAACAATAGAACATGAGTCGATATGGCACGCGATATCTCTCGGTAGAAATGGCGAGAATGTGTTGTACGTACCTGTGCAGCAACTCTCCGCGGATGGAACTCCGCAAGAGAGAGTCCAAGTTCTGTTCTCGTATTACCATTTCGCAGTCGGTTGTACTTGCGCGCGCGCGCACATACACATACACACACATACGACATTACATCAGACGCACTCACACAGACTTCGCGATTGTGCGCGATCGTACGTCACGTTCCGCTGGATTCGCTTTATACACACGATAAATGCAATTTCAGAGATGTACTCTTCCATTTCCGCAACGTCGCGGTCAGTTGTGATGGACTTCTAAACGCTCGTTACCGTTCAGAGAATGCGACACACACACACACACACACACCGGGTCACTCACATCGCAGTGGAACCTGTTAAGTTTTTTTTATTATTCACGAAAACGATGTATACATTATTGTCTCGCGATAACAGAGTTATTGAGTTTGATATTAACGTTTGCTTAATTTTCTACAAATACAAGAGGAAAACCTTTTTATAACTTTGAATATTTAAAGTGTTTTTTTTCTTTTTAATTCGACAGATTTCAAAACGAATGATGCAATGCGACATCTAATTCGCAATTTATTGATATACGTGCAATGTATCGTTTGTGTGCACAGCACATCGTTTAAAGTTAGCAATAATCAAATCCCTGATACCGCTAACTTCACTATATTAATTTATGCGCGAGCTTCTGCTAAGTTTGGTTAAATTTACTCAGCTGCCAGATTTGTCTCGCTGCGAATGATAATACACCTCCAATTTCTGCGGCGAAATGTTCGCGAACAAGTTAGAGATAAACGTCGCGGCATGAAACAGAAATGCACGGAAGTTAATGTGCAGGACGCGTTACTTCGAGATAAGTGCGTTAATTAATTTATACGATCTTACATCCTTTAAAAAAAAAAAAAAAAAAAAAAAAAAAAAAAAAAAAAAAAAAATTGGGGAGGTTAACGAGAAAAGTGCGCCGATATAACGTGTATGACAGATCTTTCTTATAACTCTTTCTAAAATTATATATATTTCCGTTAGCGGATGGCATTAACGTTACTTATACGAGCTCGTATTTTCCGCTTATCAGTTTTCGTGTAGCTTCACCGCCACGATCTTCGTCTCGGACCCGCTAACCGCCACTTATTGATTTTCTCAACATTATCGGGATTATGGAGCCCGGCCATGATGTATCGACGTTAATAATGCAGATCGTCGATAGTGACCACGTTCGATGGTTACGCTCGCGACCCGAAAAGTAATCGCGTTAGCGCGGCTTAACAAAATATATCACCAGAACGATTCATCGAACATGAACGAGATAAAACCTGATATATCCACGGCGCCATTGTCAAAAAGGGATAACTAACTCATCGCGTTGCACTTGATTTTCCACTCCGCTTGCGCGATAACGTGCGTTACATTTCACATATCGCTGATCATTGTATGAGTGTAGGTACGTGCACCGTGATTTACAATGTAAAACTACCGGAACAGCATGATTTCTAAAAAAAAAACATTATTGTATATTATTTTTCTCTGTTACAAACATTTTATTCGAATTTATAATTTATTTTTTTATAAATTAAGTACAATTTTAATTTGGATGTCTTTAGATTATATTTATAAATTCTCTTTTCTTCTTCTCTCTTTCTTTCTCTCTCGTTAATCCACAAAACATATATACACACATATATATATATATATACATACACTACGATGTCAAGTTCTAATTGAGAATATTAATGTCTCTCAACATTGTTGATCTCCCTACTATCTTATCCGCATTAAGACAAATTGAAATCCTTGACCAGTATCGATTAGCTTGGGCGCAAAGGTTAAGGGCTCTAAAGTGCTCGATACTGAGAATTAGGCAATGATGGAAAATAAATAATATATCATTTATCAATTACCGACAGCGCGCCACGTGTACAGTAATTGAAGTGCAAACAAAAGGCGCCACGTGTAGAGTCTGAATTAAAATTGACACTTGTTGTTGAATTAGTAGGTCAAGGCCTTTTTGTGTTCTTTGTATCGTAAAGTTGTGTGTATATAGAACCGCAACATTCATCAATAAAGACGCTTGAGAATAATGAGCTTTTTCCCCACACAATTACATAACTCTTATTATACTTCAGAAGTGAAATATTTCTACTCGGAGAGACTTATTTAAATTATATAAGAAAATATTCTGCACTTTATCTGCATAAAATTGCTATTATTAACGAGGAAAATGTAAATATGTTGGTTGGAAAAATTCAAAAATTCCACGAATATATAATGAACAACTGTTTCACGTTTTTCCGATATAAAAAATGCAAAAATATCACCGATGTTTTTGCAAATGTAACGAACATCAGCGCTCGCGAACATGCTATACTTAATGTGAAAATACCGAGAACGTGTGTGGAAGTTTTAATACTCTGGACATTTTTTAGTAAAGATAATCCAGTGGTGCAATATATATGACGTATGTTTTGTACATTCTGTATGTTTCTCTGCTTTTCGTTTTTTTTTCAGATAAAGTTTGTCTGCCAATAGAGAAAGAGCTCTGTTATTATTTAATCTTAGCTGTTTGATTATTTTCCATTGTGCGGAAAAAAATATTAAAAATGCTATCTGCATTTATTGTCAATGACAATCGCGATCATAGTTTTGTCATTCATTGAAAATTGTCTCTTTCTCTCATGTTGAAACGACGCCATTTGATAAAGAAATTTTTATTTTCGTAAGTGTTAAGTCGAGCGCAATTCAAGCGCGGGCCACCCACGACGACTGTTTCTCTGTGAGACGTTTATATTTTCGTCATGGCGCTTGCATACGACCATCAATTTGACTTTCATGAGTCAGAGTTGTCTCATGAGCGCGCGTTAAATTTTCCATCTTAACTTTTCTATATAAGTTTTCTTGGACCTCTCTTGCGCAATCGTACTTTGTGCTCCTTTCCCGGGGAGTTTCTTGTTTCCCTAATTTGCGTTTCACATTTTCCATTTCTATTTCTCTTAGTCACTTGACTGCGAAGTTTAGGTTTGCGCGACTTATACACGAAACAACGCAACGTCGCGACTGCAATTTTTAATCATGTCAAAAGTCGGATTTTAAAACGTTTATTTATAAATTTAGTTCATATGTAAATTTATGTATACGAAAAGCAATAATTCACTGTATGTATCTTTCGTCAAATCGAAATTGTGTGTTTTACACGATTCGGGTTGTTAAGTAGATTACCGGAGGGTAATGCGAAAATTTAGAATTTCTTTTGCTACGCGCACATTAACGACGAGTATATTCCAGCATTCTCTATGAAATACAACCCATGTTTAACCCGCGAGAGGTGCCGCCCCAGATTCCCACGAGAGCTGGCATGTGAACTTTACTACCTCATTCAGTTGTACCACATGTGCGCACTGAAATTTACAGATATTCATAAATATTTGTTATTTGTAGTTATACAACATTCCGGGATTATTGCAAAAATATATGTATCCCGTTTATTAATTAAAAAAAAAAAAAAGAAAAAAAAAAAACTATCTCGTTGTGAATCCAGATTTATCCTCATTAAATATTTGCAATTCAATTATTTGTATATTTTCACGTATCTTATATATTATAACGTACATATAATTGTATCTTTATTAATTGCAGTACGTAAAACGTGCAAAAATCACTATAAGCAGAGAGATTTACCGCTTCTTGCGAATTCTCGAATTGAAATTTATTTTCTCGCGTATATCTCTGATAAATTTCGTCGCGGAATCGCAATCGCTCGCGATTAATCGTCGTAATTAATCGTTGAATTAAACATAGTTCAAACATTTCGCATTGGGTTAATCGCTAATGTATGAGAATAATAATGGGGTGGAACACACCACCACCCGCGTGGCCATATCGCCGCGAGGTTAACGTTGCCGTGCGGCCGTCTCGCTATTAAGCCGTAGACGTGCGACACGAACGCGCGCCCGCGTCGCTCGCTCGGATCTGAAACGCGGCCGAGACCTGCTGCATTATGCATCGCGTGCGTGTTCCGTCGTCGTAACGGCGCATTAGACCGGGAGAATCCGGGATAATACCGGAGTGCCGGAACGTCGCATCCCTCCACCGCTACCGTCGCCGACGCGCATCTCTTCTCTCCGCGAATTTTCCGCGGCGTTTCAAGTGACACCTGTTGTCGATGATTTTTCCGCCGCGGAGCTTTCCTTCGCGGCCGGAAAATCGACCACGCGTGTAAGCACTCGCAAATCAAATTATTCGCGCCGTTCAAGTTTGATTCAGTTTCCGGAACAGTTTGCAAAGAAGTAAAAGTTCACTTTGCGGAAGGTAAGCGAACGAAGAAATATGACGACTTTGGCTAAGCGGAGCGTAAGAAAAGGGAAAAGAGGATACATTGGAGAAAGAACGTTCGCATAATCGCCGTGAGAAAATTTGTGAAAAGCCGACCATGTACCTGACTCCGTGATTAGCTTAACTTCCTTGAATTGATTAAGATAGTCTCCCTCTCGTGCACGAATATTGTCTTCGTCTCGCGAATTAATGCGAGATATTGATCGTCTCGTCGGAATCATTTTTCTGTTATACTCTCTGCCCTTTTTAAATGAAGTTTGTTATAAAATGTTAAATCTTTTCTCTCCCTCTCTTTCTCTTTCTTTCTGTCGTTCTCGATTTCTTTCAATGATTTCACTCTTGTTCTCGTTAAAACGAGAATATTTTAATCAAGAAGTAAATTATATCTTCTATCTCACGACTCGTTTTTAATTTCCAGAAAGATAGATTCGTAATCTTATTTTCGAACTCATTTCGACGTTTTCTTAATACATGGAACGTGACATTTTAGTTTAAGAATATTAACAGTCTTACTGCTGTGCGCGCGGTAAATGACATTCTCAGAATAGGCGCTTGTTATCTGCACTATCCGGGAATATCTCGCGCAATACATGACGGCACATGTATGCCACGTTACATGACTTATTTGTGAAGCGCGTTATTTTTTCTCATTTCAGAAATCCATCTTCTACTTATTGAAACGTGTATTTTTTTTTTTTTTTTTTATTATTAGCAACGTGTCATACTGACATAAATCACTGTGACGTATTCTCCGAAGTAATTTAATATTATCCACGTGAAAAAGTATATATTAAATTATTCTCTCTCTTTTTTTCTTTTTAAATAAAAATTTCTACCTCGATATTCAATATAAGAGGATATTCATCGTGGAACTTGTGAAAATTTGATTGCTTCCGGAGCCGTAGTTCTGAAGCGCTCTTTACGGCTCTTTCGGAAACGTAAGAGTGGCGTCGTAATGCACGCCAAGTTCTCGACAGTGATTTTCGCCGACTTTCAAGTTTCATGTAGGTTCTGTTTTACTAATTGACCTCATTTCATCGGTACCTCCCTTGAACGGGATACGACGGCGTATCGCGTCACGAGCTTCGCAGCCGGTTTCTCATTACATCATTCCATTATCCTATTGCTGCCGACGTTCACTCCTCTAATCTGATCAGCGCCACGGCGGCGTACGTCGCAGTCGAGACTATTCACGTTTGTCCGCGTCAAGGATAGATATCTCTACTTATCACCGTCGACTAGCTAATAGAGGCTTAACGAGAAATACTTGCGCCATGTCGCCATCAATTTTCCGGCGGCGGCAACGCGCGAAATTATCGAAGGTAGCTTTTCTCGCGAACGCGAACGGGCGGAATATATTCGCGAGAGAGAGAGAGAGAGAAACATCGCGTTTTGCTTGTTAGCGCGGGCGGGATATAAATACAAAGTACTTATTATTTATTTATTTTTTCATTCCACGCTCTCTCATTAATCTCCCTCGCGTTGTATCTTCCTCGGTATCCATTTATTTTGTCTGCGCTTACTGCATCGTATACGTACTGCAGCTATAAAAACTGTATTTTGTAGACGGGTCGCGGTAAAATACGTGACCGATAAAATAGAATCCAGTTTATATAGGTCAAGTCACACTTACAGACTTGAAACTTGCTGTTTTTCCGCTGTAAACAACTTTTTCGATACCATTAAAATTCTTCGAGACGCGTAAATAGTAACGAGCTATTTATCCCTCTTCTCTCTCTATCTCTTTTTTACATTCTTGTAATGTACATGTTCTTCAATCTTTTTGGCGAGAGCTTTCGTTTCTTCGTACAGATGTATTGTATTATTCTGATTACAAACGTAATCAGAGCGAATTAATTTGATTTCTCTGGTGTGCGATGAAGTATCCGAGTAATTTCGTTTTAAACTTGACACGCGACCGACGAAAGGAAAAAAAAATAGACATAATCCAATGTGTGTACATCGTACGACATTGCACTAGACGACTCGCTGCCGCAATAATTTTCCAGTCCCAGGCTTGTACGAGTTGGTGGGCAAACACGAAAGTAAGATTTATTATGTCACTGTGTATATAAACTTACTTTCTCAAAAAATTTCGAGACTTATAGTTACACACATCGTTTATGCGTTTTATTCCTAATTAAACTTCCTGTAATTTTTGTTTTGTCTCACGAGAAATATTAAAATTTCATTCGAACAAATTTTCTCCTTTCGGAAAAAAATAATGTTTGCTGCGCATTCGTTTCATCTGATAACACGAAAGATATTTTTGGCAACGCAGTTGCAAATTTTAGCGAGTGTATATATTGTATACATTGTTATACAATTACTTGAATTGCATTGAGCACCTTTGGCGCGCTGTATAACGTTATTATAATAGAGCCGATATATACAAATTGGCCGAGTCAGCTTGCAAACACAACACATATTTCATGATTTTCGAAAATCGGGTCAGATTGAGAGAATAAACTTTGAAAGCGAACACCTATTATCAATGCGAAAATAATACAATTTCGAGTTCGTATTTTTGTTTTTACTAGTGAAAATATATTCCCACATGAGAGAGAGAATTAGTTCCAATTCTATTAAATCACGAGTATATCAATTGTACTTATTAGTGCCATTTATATCAATTTTATCAATTGTAGAATCAAGTTGTTTTGTTTTATTTTTTTTTTTTGTCATTGACAATTTTCAAACATCAACTAAGCGGCTTTTTATTGTGAACTTATTCATTCATAAGTTATCAGCGTAATTGATCGCGAACGTGCCGCCGGATTGTTCGGATTTTTCTCTCTTCGCGAAATAGAGATTAATCCGACGTTCGAGCATCTCTCGTCATTGTGCAAAAATCCGAACGAGAAAAGACAACAAAGTGACAATACTTCAGCGGCGTCGCACATGCGTTTGCGCTACTGTGAGCGACCGCGAATGTGTATGTATATAGCGTGGGGAAAGACTCGTCGAATATTCCGCTTGCGATAGGATTTTTGGCAAGCGGCCTACGTTGAATTGACTATCCTGGTTGTAGTGCGTTTCCGTGCTGCGAAAGCCTCACTTTTGTTGCTCGCCCGTGTGGATTTTTCCATTAGGAATTGCCGAGATAGAATCTTTGAACGTA
Organism: Pseudomyrmex cubaensis; assembly: GCA_014825685.1. Classification (NCBI taxonomy): domain Eukaryota; kingdom Metazoa; phylum Arthropoda; class Insecta; order Hymenoptera; family Formicidae; genus Pseudomyrmex; species Pseudomyrmex cubaensis. Next base: position 125,103 of record QVOA01002514.1, read on the forward strand.
AAAGTCACTTTCCACGTGTGCATTTTCGTCTCCATCGCATATTAAATAAAATTTTTCATCGGCATGCAGACACGTACATTGAAATTTATTGAAATAGCAGCCGCATTCGTCAAATTAGGTTACAATTGAGTTCGATTAAATAGAGCGATCGCAGTTGTGCTTACTCGTTAACGATATCCACTTAATTCGTAATTTATTTATTTATTATATTACGAATTGTCTAAATCTTTCCTTCTCATCGAGAGAAAGAGAAAGAGAATCGCGGTAGAAATAATCGATAAAGTTATATTAACGATCTCACGCTATCTAACCTGACTGTTGACCGTGAGAAGAAATAGAATTGAGACGCTACTTGTGAGGTATCGCGTGCACTGTTTCCTCCTGACACTTGGAATTTCTCTCGCGTGTCGCGGAAAGCACAGTGGAAATGTCAGGTTCCGCGTCGAGGGAGAGTGAAAGGGAGAAGGGAGGAAAGAGGCAGAACCAGAAGATTCCGCCGGGCGGCCACGCGATAGAATAATCCGCGAAGGATTTTTCCGACGAGTTTGCCCGCGCGTTTTTCTTTTTTTTTATTTTTTTATTTTTGTTGACACGATAAGCTGCCGTCGGACGTGCGCGGGTCGGTTGCGTCGGCGGGCGAGGAAATGGGCACGTCAAAAACGGGAAATTAAACAGAAGACGGATAAACAGCCGGCCTCGTAAGATTAATGCGTTGTACGTGCGCCGTACAGAAAGCACTTCCGCTCGAATGGAAGAGTCCGCATTCCGTACGTGCACACGCGTGACGACGTCGCTGCTGCGCAAATTCCGCTGCCTCACGAAGATTGGATCCGGAAAATCCCGTGGGTGCGATTGTTGCTCGCGGAAATAGCGTATGCGTAGATAAAGGATGGAACGACTTCAATGTCGGTCCTTATATGTGTATGTACGTATATTGGGAAGTTGAGTTATATAAACACATAAATAACTTTGTGTCTGAGTATTAATTTTTATATCAAATATTTTACTAAGCGTTTAAAATTTAATATACATTTTCTGTTATTACTGATAACTTTTATTACTGTTTCCTTGAGATGATTTGGTCGATTTCTTCTATATGGAAATTGTACGTTATTAAAACAAAGTTTCGCGACGGAAGTTTATATTGTGTATGACTCGACTCGCGCGGAATAAATTGACTGTGCTGCAGAATTCACAGTTGTGCTATAGTTTTCCGTTGTTTGTGCGCGATAAATTAGAAATGCGAAAATGTAAGCAAGTTAATTTAAAAACCGACAATCACTGGAAAGCGCTGTAAATAAAATAGCATTCAGACGTTAAAAATAGTATATACAGATGCGAGAGAGAGAGAGAGGGGGGGAGTAAGAGAGAAAGAGAATGCGTGTGTCCGTGGTTAGAAACTGGCGAACAACTCGGCAAGATTGAATTTGCAAAGAGCTCTCTCGCGGGCCAAGCGTATAATTCTCCGTTCTTGGGGAAGAAAAATTTCTCGTTGCGAAGTCTAAGTTAGCTGTTAAGGAACTTTTAGACGCTAGTATTATTTCGAGTTCGCCAGACGGTCTGTGTGTTATCTACTTTTAGTAGCTGTGCACCCGCAATGACGGAAAGCTAACAGCAGGGCAAAGAAGAGAAGAGAGAAGGGAAGGGAAAGAAGTAGAGCTCGCGCGGGGAATAGATCCGCGAAGGGACATAATATCTCTTGCGGCAAGTATAATTGGTACAAGAATTTCAGCTCACGCGATGCTACACCCGTTGCAACGAATTTCGCCATCTTTCTATTCGCGAAATTGCGAAACTTTCAAATGATTTTTCGCGTGGCCTGTCATATTCCGGTTAAATCTAAAGCTATACAATTTGGTAAAACATTTCTGGGTAATACGCTCTGATCAAAAAATAGAACAGTCTCTTAAATGCTTATTGCCGAAACGATTAAGGTAAAAATACTTTTGTCAGATATCAAGATTGTTACAATACGTGGAACGACTCTCGCGTTATTTTAGACCAGTTTTGGTAGGTTCGTTTAACGCTATACTTTTGGCTTGCTAAAAATATTCAGCCGTCGATCACGCGAGAAGAAATATGGAATACACGAAAAGGATCAAGCGATCCGATGACATCGCTGATGATTAATATCCGATGCGCGGCGCACGTGAGGAACCGAACGTGCTTTCGATTCCGCACGTGCAAGAGGTTCTCGTAAGGTTGCGACGTGTGTTTCGTCGCGGAGTCGAGGTCGCGGCTAGCGGTTTCGTTCGACCGGCAACCGGTTTCTACACCGCGCGACGGCTACGTGACGTCATTCTACCTGCGAGCGATTTTAAGGATGTCGAAGGACGAGCCGTGCTGTTGCAGGTGAAAACGCCGTACGTCGCCGAAAAAGAAAGAGCCACGAAACTTTCTCTCGGGTATATCGACAATAGAAGTTGGTGCCGTTTTTCGTTCCAGAAAATCTCTTCGCAATCAGCGCACGTCTGATTTTATTTTTTTTGCCAAAAATACGAATGCAAATATCGAGCTCGCGAAATAACGATCACGATATTTATGTCATTTATTCCAGCGGCCTTGACGTGCACACGACATGATGTATTAAACCTTTTTTAGCTCGGGTAAACGCGGATATTTGTAGCGTCAAACGTAACGCGAGAGACGTTCGGAAAACTCGTCATAACGTCAACGTTTTTATTTTTCGAAAAATAATTCGAAATTCGATATGCATTTCGCGACATGAATGCGCTTCAATATTATTAGAGGAAAAAAAATTGATAATACAATTTCAACAATATGCAAGAACGTCAATTCTTTGTTGACAATGTTGACTTGTCGTTAAATTTCCAAGTTATGTATCTATATTTGTATTATTTTAACTGCGGTTTTTATGATTTGATTATGTCGACAATTCTGTTACATCGGAGGTTATAATGTTCCGATAATATCCTTGCAATATCATGGTTGTCCGATTTCATGTTGGAGATTTCACATTAGCTCCGCCACGGTGATCTGGACAGCGTTTAGACACCAGCGAAAGACATTGGTTTCGCTCCCCGATTCAAGCTAGCTCGTGGGACGTCGTGTTAACAAGATCCCGCGGAAACCCGACGCTATTCAAATCTGACGCTTTATGCATTATTTATTCGATATCGTTCTACAGACTGCGATGTGGAGATGGTCAAACATCGATTTCTCGTAGACCAACTTCCCTCAAGGGAATCGAAGATACTGAAAGTTTGCCAGCGCGGTGCGGCACTCTCTTGTACGCGCGAACTTCGTCAATTTTCATCGATACGAAGAATATTGATATCCTCGTTCACACACAGCGTATGTTCGTTTCTGAAAGTTTTTATTTTCGCGGTCCCAAGAGACGACAGCGCAGCTCGGTCCCAAGAGAGTGAGATGTAAACTTTGTCGCTGTAATTGCAGAAACTACACACATTTGTTTTTGTGTACTAAATTACCGAATCACAAAGCTATTTGGAAATTTAGCTCTAATAATAAGATAACCGACTTCTAGCTTAAATCTCGAGAGTCACTTTGTCGGCGTTTCTCAGCGGTTGCGATCTTGTCTCGGCAATGCATCCGGCTCCTTTCTGCATTGGTTTTCATGATCGTTCAAGTGGATAGAATGCCGCCGCGCTGCCGCTGCCGACAAGCCTGGCTGAGCATCGTACGTCAAAAATGTAAGACGTATTACGTACGTACGTCAGGTAGCTAGAGAGACCCGATCGATCGATGATGCCTCTCCGTTCCGCGGAAAGTGGATTGAGATTACGGGGTACCGAGCTTATACCTGGGTATAGCTACTTAGCTAATAACACGCTTAACATTTATATTAAGGCCTCGGTATCGCCGATTAGCCGCCGAGTTAAATAAAAGGCTTACTCCCGGGACGCCGGCAATCACGTGGAGCGCAGTCGTTCCGATATCTTTTTTTTTTTTGTCGGGAAAAGATAATGTCATGGGATCTGTGTGTTCCGTGAGTGATGGTGGAAATGCCGCCCAGATCGATCCGTGTTTTGCTCGCTTTCGGGGATTAAGAATCGCGAAGAGAAGGACGAGCAAAACGAAGTAATTACAGGAAAATGAGTTCCAGCAGTGAACTTAAATAACATTGATCACGCGAATAACGTTGACGTATTTTTCAAGCAAATTTTTTTGGTTGTTTGAGTACTTGGAGAGTTTTATACGTACGTGTATACATATACGTATATATGTACAAGCGTAGCAACAAAATAGCTTTTTCTGGTTGACAGGAAATACACGCGCTTCCAAGAACTTGCCCCAGAAAGATCCATCAATGCGGGCACGCGGACGAGGGTAAATTAAACGTAATTACACTTTGTTTACCGAAGAGTCGCACCGCTCGCCATGCGAGTAATAGTTCCATCAAATTCTTCTTGAAATAGCCAGCGTTTTCTCGCGGAACGACGGTTAATTGTACAGCGAGCGAAGCAAAAATCCACTTTATTAGGTTTGAAATTTATGCCGGCGGATGTTTACCGACATAATGATAAATTTGTACGACAAACATGTGTACTTCGCTCCTCCCGTGTATTAATTAATTTCTTACGCACGTAAGAAAACAGTTATGTCATATGTTTCGGTGATATTTTTTGCAAACATGATTTTGCGCGTGCAAGATTCAATGAGGTCGCGCGCCGGTTCTCGTGTTAATTAAACCGACGCACAACGCGTTTCCGCCAAAATCAATCATTTGTCCGCGTGCGTGGCGATTAAGCCTAATTAAAACGAACCGGTTGCGTGTTATCGTTGCGGAAATCGTGCGCGGCCTCGCTTCCTCGCTCCTTTAACGTCTTTTCGTGCGGCGCGAACTTATTTGGCCCCGGCTATCCATTAATTACGTGCGCTTAAAGCGCAGCGGAAGATAAATGAGAGTCACGAAAGGGAGAGAAAAGTGACAAGAACGGGACGTGCGCGGTTGTTATTTGCTCTCGGGAAGAGCGACGGAGATCGAATCGGAGATCCGAGTCGTCACGAGTTTCGCGACGACCGAACAGAATCGCGGGGGATTGCACAAGAAGATCAAAAAGAGAAGACGCGGAAAATACAGCGAGAGAAAGAGAGAAAAACAAGGGAATATAAAACAGAAAAAAAGAGCACGGGAAAATTGACGAAGGCGCATTTTACAACGAAATATTAATTACGGCCAGCATCAATTACAAATTATTAATTACAACGTAGATCCAATTACAAGCTTTTAATTACGCGCTAATTAATACATCTAATATAGCCGCGAGAATTTAACCGCTCGCTGGCCCGAACTCGCTCGCGGAAAATGCGATCGAGCGCTTCCGCGCGCGGATCCGATCTGTTGGGTCGCGGTAAGTTAGCGAGAAAGTTACGAGAGTAGGGGAGAATGAAATACGAGAGTAATTAGTCGCGCTCGTCACTGACCGCAGCAGAAGCGTGCACGCTTGTTCTTACGTTACATCGTGCAAGTTTAATATTAAGCAAACGTTTCGGGGAAGAGAGAGAGGAGAGGAATAGAAGCGAAACTAACGGAAGGAGCTCGTCGAAGGAAAAACGTCGGAAGCGGAACTGCGCGGCGCGATGTGCGCTGAGGATGTATAACAAGGATTCTTGAAATTCCGGTACACCCCTCCGGGAGCCGTCGACTCCCAAAATGAATTTTCTAATTAAGATTCAGTCGCGTTGCCCGGCGGTTTGCGCCGCCTTGCGCACCGGTCGCTCCTTTATGAGATAATACTCCCCGTGGCCGTTTTCTAATGAGAGTAAATTATGCCGACGCTGCTCGCATCGCGTCGTCGCGCGTTAATACATATGCATGCATGTTTACCATCGAATTTGACGCCACAGTTGTACGAACGGTTCGATCACGAATTCCGCGCTCGGAGCGTTTCGATATGGATCCGAGTCGGAAAAGTGTCTGGCAAGATCAGATGCACACTTTTGAAGTGAATATTTGCGGCATCTAAAATATATGTTATTACTTGTAAAAATATTTTCTTAAACTGGTGTTGTATTAGTATTTTGTATAATAAATACTAGACACACATTTTTATTTTGAGAAATAGATATTTTACATATATATGTATATATATACACATACGTATGTATGTATATAGATATATAATATGTAATGAATATTTTCTTGCTGCGACATAATCTAATATTTTACGATAGCCGGCAAAATAAAATGAATTTTGGCAAAAATGTCTGCGGTGAAAATCGATGGAATATTTTCTGCTTCGTGAAATTTATGCGTTCGTATCGGCGGTCAAAGACCGCCAATGTTTTTTGCAAATTTTATTTTGCAAAACAAAAAACAGCAAAATAAAATAAATTACGTTATTGCGTGCTTTTTTTTTTTTAATTTAAATCGCGACACAGAATTTTGTGCAACGACAAAAATACCGTATAGTTATTATATAATTGCGCCCGGCAATTAGGACGATTCATTCGACCAATTAGTCATTGTTCCTAGATGCAGGGTACAATTTACAACGTTTTGCATTCGAAAGATTAATGCATTGAATTTCTTTTTCCAACCATTCTCTTGTTCATATAAATAATATTTAATTGCGGACACAGGTGCGACTGCGAGATTAAAATGAACTGACAGGAGACATGTATACAGACACGTCGCGTTTACTATTACATTTTCCGAAAGAGAAAACAGCGGTATTGCAAATATTAAAGAAATGAGGCCGGGCGCATCTCGTCGCGCGCTGCGACGAGCGAGACGCCGTTTTTGCTTTCCTTTGTCGGCACTTTGACTACACCATTTCCCTAATTATATACTCGAGAAAATACTTCTTTGTTTGTACCAAACAAACGCTTGAAAGGAGTAAGTTAAAATCATTACAAGAGTGGCAGACACAACGATCGTCGTCGTTGTTTCACCGCTTTGATAGGAAAAAAAAAAAAAAAAAAAAAAAAAAAAAAAAAAAAAACGCTCATACGCGCGCGCTATCGGAGTTCGCGGTTCTGTTTCACTCTGTTTTGAAGTAAACAATTACAAGTGGGAAACCAAATTTATATTGTCTCGCGGCAGACGGGAAAAATGGAAAAAAATTTCCAAATGAAAATCGCGGACGTGGTTCCGAACGGTGGCTGTTCAAACGGATGGAGAGAATGAAAAATCTGCGGCGCGATCGAATCCCGGAGCCATAAGCTGGCAGAACGAGCGACGCAATGTTTCATCGCGCTCTTTTTCCGGCGCGAGTGCAGCCTCGGTTAATCTCCGTTCCCGAGTGCGCATAATCTCGAGCGGGAGAGTTACACGATCGTTCGCTTTTAGAACCGCAACATCGGAACGCGATCGAGGTCGTTCGTTCTCGCGGCCTGTCGCGTTGCACAAATTACGGCCGGTTAAATATTTACTCGGACAGAGTATGAGAGGAGGGGGATCCGTGCGTTAATACGTTCCTTAAACGCGGGAAACCTACGGCGACAGGCGGCACATTCGGTTCGCTGCCGTTGTAATTGACGTTATCGGAACGCGCGCGACGGATCGTTTATTTTTGAGCCGCGATTGATCGACGATTGGGTCGACCAGGCAGGGCTATCGTTGCCGTTAACGAAGCTAATGTACGGACGGATTATCGGCCGCTATCGCGATCGCAACACCGTCCCGTTAATATGTCGGGAAAAGTTGATTAACCCTATCGACTCGCGTCGCGTCGAAGCGAAATTCCGCGCCCCGTCAAAGTAGTTTAGAACAGCATTCACATGCGGAAGATATAAATTGGCCAGATCGAAATATTGCAAAACCAACTGTTTCGAAAACGTTATGCATACGTCCATTTATAACGAGGAATTTCAAGTTTTACAGTATTTTATTCGCAAATAAAAATAGTTAAATAAATAGCGTAAAAAATACAAACAAAGCAGCCGTCAGGTAAAAAAAAAAAAAAAATAAATAAATAATACGACCACAAAAAAGAGACGCCTCCGTCGCGCTTTGAAAAATCTTTTGTCAAGATCCCGACGTGATAATGGCGTCACCGAGTCGGAGTTTTTCTCTCGTGCGAAAAATCGTTTTTTTATTCTGGCCTCCGAATAATCTCGGATGTTTCCACGTTGCGATGACGACGCTTTTTTCTTGTTTTTAACGTGCGTAAGTTCGTAGTTGGGAAAAAGTTCAGACGGGATTAGTCTTATCGATGGTTACGGCTTACATACGCAAAACGCTATTAGCTGCGAAACAAAAAGCGTGGCTGCAGGGCGCGCGTAATACCGAATTCGCTACTCGTCTCTCTTTATGAATCCCGCTATAACATTGCGAGACTCGCGCCATTAAAGTCATCGTTGATTCATGCCTCGCTTCCATGTTCTCTGCCTCGTGTCTTATAAAGTTCGCGGAATGTCTTATAAATAATATTGTACATTATCGCTGTACATTTTACTTCGCACAACTTCTCACACCGAGTGTAAAGTCGGTCTTGAAAATCGAGGAAGAAAATTTCTTGGTGAAAATATTTCAACGTATTTCTAACGAATCGCGTGTAATTGCGACGAGAATGTGGTTTAGAAATAGAAACTATTTGCCATTGTTTGATTTGTGGTGTTGAATATACTCGCGAAACTAGACCGCAACTGGGAACAGTCGGTGTCTTAATGACAACGCAATGTTCGTCGCGCGTATAAACTTAATTGAAGAGGCGATCGAATCGGTACGTCTATCCTCTCGCGCGCGCAAGGACCATCTATCTAGTGTCCGGATAGTCCGGGATTACGAAGTCTCGTGTAATTTCGCGCGCGTCAGACTAATCCGAAAGTAATTCCACGACACTCTGATAACTCCGCTGTATTTCCGGCCACCTCTAATGGATTCCTCTTCGATAATTGTAAATCTGTTACATACCACGGGAGCGCGCGCCCGAAGTAACACTTCGTCGCGCATTGCTCGACGCAAGAGTCGCGCGATTGATCGATCGATTAATCGATCGTCTTGATCAAATTTATTTATCGACGCGCAACGGCAATTCAAATTCGACTGGTGCGCAACTTCGCCAGTCTAACTTGGGATCGCTTCTTCTCTCGTCTATCTAAGCATTGACTCAATTATGGAGCCGCGGATAAGCTCCTCTTGCCGCATCGATCTTCTCTTGAGAGTAAAAAGAGCAGAAAGAAAATCTGTCGAGCGCTCGTAATTATCACGCTATTATAGATAAAAATAAAATTAAAATTAAAATAATATTAAAATAATATTATAAAATTAAATATTGTGAGAGAGTTGTTTATAAATTTTGTAATTTAATAATTGTGTTTTTCACACTTTGTCCGGTTTCTCATCGATATTTTCGCAATATGGACGTTCGGTGCTGAAGAAAAACAGTCGCCGAAGTTTGCTTGACCTTGCGCCGGTTTTTAATATTTTCGCACTGAGGTCATCGATACAACGAACTAAGCGGTGACGTTTGAAAGCGTCTACGGCGGCCTTTTGCAAGGTAAAATACTGGCTCAGCTGATCGGCGCTGAATACTTGTGCCGTACGTACGTCTATTAATGGCCGCGCGATTAAAACGGGTGGTTACGCGAGCATGCCGGACGAAAATAGACGTGAAGCAGAATGTGCAAACCCATATTCCCCTCTGTATCCTCTCCCCGTCCACATTCTCCCCTTTGTAGCCGCGAAACCGACGCAAACTGCGTCAGCTCGCGGCAATTATTTTCTGCTGTACATCAGAATTATGTGTTTTATAGATGTATAACACACGTGTACAGTATATTTTCAATTTATTAACCGAGTACCGCGATATCGTTGCGTTTGTTACAACCAACACTCGGCAACGAGAAAAAAAATTTATGAGTTGATAGCACACGTGTATTTCTTCTCTCCTTTCGTCTGTTTTTTTCGATCGTCAGACAGAAAAAATATTTATAACAGTTTTACAATAACGGATAGCATTGAAAGTGTGTAATTAATCTTCCGACTTTATTTCCGAATGTCAATCATCTTAATTTTTAAGAAAAGTTTAAATGTTTTCTCTCTGAAGTTTTAACCAAGATAATGTTACTGCGCTTCGCGAGACGGAGAAAGAGCTGACGATGTCATAATGTCGTGAAACTATTGGTTTGAAAAGAAGCGCAACACGATGTTAACATAGAAAATAAATAGATCGGTCGATGTGCGGTTCAATGTGGCGATTAACCACTCGCTCGTGTGCACAACATCCGTGTCATATATTCTTGATGCTCGTTAAAGTCACGTGGCTCTATTTTTGCGTTTTAACTAACCCACTGGTTTCGCTACATTTTCCTGCAGCTCCAGCCGACGTGCTTTTGGTGGTAGCACGCCGATTAAATCGCAACTGCTGCGCTATCAAACTATTTTACCCGAATTAGATGGCTTGTGTGTGTGTTTTTTTGTTTTGTTTAAAGTGACTGATCTGCTAACCCGCTTTTCGATCATTGACTCGTTTTAGAGCTTTAACTTTTCAACTTTATCCGATTGTTGGCGCCGCTTGATGCGATTGAACTTAATTAGTTGAAATCTGGCTTCTCCGTGCTCCGTGGTTCATTCATGCGTACGCTCCAGTATCCTCGTTACCGTGTCCATCGTTATGAGACAAAGTGTCCGTTACGAGACAGTTTCTGTCGCGAGACAAGTAGATATTATCTATGTCAACACTTCATCAGCGAAAACGAATTTTCCCGACAACGTTCGCGATTGACAACAATTGCGAGAAGTAAACTGTGTGTTCTTGAGAAAAGTGAATTTTATCCTATCATTCTAATTATGGAATATTTGTGTTGACACGAGCTGTGCTATTTCGTCAATGTTTCTCTCTTTGGAGAAACATTTAGTATCTGATCTAGGAAATCAAAACCTGGATCAGGATATCCGATAACTCATCGGTCTAAATGTTCGTCCGTTATTTGGGAATTAGGTACGAGACGCGTCCTCATCACGTCCCGAAGTTTCCTCTCTCACAGCTGTGGAAAGGGCCACTATGAAAACGGAGGTGAAAAGTCCAAAGCGCGGAAACTCGCTTCGGTTCCGCGTTAATAAAAGACTCGACAAACTATCTCTCTCTCTCGGGTGAGGGAAATGAGGATGTGGTCTGATCTGGGTTTAACGAGAATGTCTCAACGAGTCTCATCGGTTTCCTCCGGAATCGATGCGAAAGTTTTATCCCTTCGTCGCAATCACTCTTTGGACTTCCGCGGAGAGAAAACCCGAGCACCCGGAAAGGCGTATCCGCGCATCGCTACTTCTTCTGCCGTTATATATCCGGTTTTCTGGGAAAAATTCGATTTGGACTCTTCTTTCTTCGAAAGTCACCGGCGTCGAGAGACGAGACCTGAGCTCTCTCTTTGCCCGATACGAGCAAACCGTTACCCGTGTGTCGAGATAAATCGGAGATTAGGCAGCTACCGTAGAGTTTGATAGAATACGTTGATCCTGCGATAAAAAGCGAATATAAGCAATTTTAAACCTTGCGTTTGGATTTGGTTCGTCGAGGAAATTCTGCGCGCGATATTTTTCTCGAGAAATATATTTTTAGTGGCGAAAAGCAATATGCGTAATAATAATGTTATAGAATTTTCTTCGTATAGTTCGATCGTACGAATAATTGAAATTTTATAGCTCGACAGATTAAAACTGGTATCAGACGACCACTATGTTCTTCGTAAAACGCGTATAACCATTCAGGTCGGGTTATAATCTTTGCTTCGCTCGCTTATTTGCGAGCGCTGCTTCTTTTCCTGTACTCCTTCTATAAAGCACCGAGACTACTGCGCGCCTATAATTCTGTAAACGAGTTCGTTTTACCATCAACTAACTTTACTCTCAAGCGAATTCGATCCCCTTCCCCTCCCGAGCTTTCAGGTGGCTTCTCTTTTTTTTTCGCCAGACACAGAAGCGGAGTATTTGCGCAAAGATGCAACGAGCTAACTGGATACTCTTTAGATGATAAAAGACCTCGGAAAAGTAGGATGTAGCGCGGCTACACAGAAAACGGAGATGAAAGACATTCTCCGCGCATTGTAAAATATTACTAGCGGCATTCACGAAGGTCGTGCTTTTCCTCACCGTCTTCGTCAAAACTCATTACGCACGACAAAAAATTTTTCTCTCGACGCGAGAGCCGTCGCTCGCTTGCTACTTTCGCGTTCCGCAACAATTTGCGCGCGAGATATTTTTCTCTCCGTAAACTGATTGCAAACAATTCCGATATATATAGAGAGAGATCACGAGTTACTTTATACGCAAAAGATTTAATTAAAGCAACAATCTTCATCGGTATCGTTTATCCGTAAAAGCAATTCTCTCGACTTGTTGTTTTGCGGTAAAACTTCTCCAATTAGTATAATGAAACGTTGCAGCGAGTACCTGGTTTAAATCGCGTAAAGGAGTCATTTTCTGATGACATTTTGCAATGTATTTTATAACATATATCTTGGGAATTCGAATTGCAAAATGGGACATCAACTTGTTTATGGACATTCTGTCGTCAGACCGTTCGCATGGGGGGGGCCGGGCATGTTTCTCATTTCTCGCTGCGTATTATGGCCGCGCGACGTGAGCACGCGCGATGTTACTAATTCCATTATATTTCCAATATGGCCGTGCGGTCTCTCATAAAGTTGCATATTTCAACGTTCAAACTTGGCAAGTTGTAATTGCAGTTCGTGGAAATTACTTGCAGTCATAAATATGACTTGCCAAAATGTTAGCATGTCGCGCCGTATTAGCTATGCAATCCGGTATGTTTATCGGACGAAACTTGGACCGATTATCATCTAAAGATGCAGTTACATTCCGATTCACTACGAATCTTCTCGCGACCGACACGAAATCCACTTTTGCGCACGTGCTGCCTCTTGTTGTTATACTTACGAAAAGCTACTGTAATGAAAAATGAGAATCTCTGATTTATTTATTTTTATCTACGTAGTTTTATATTTCAAATATTTTCTAATTTCCAAAAAATTTTTAATAACATTTAATTCATCAATTATAGAGCAATATCCGTTTTTTGTTCGAAGCTCGGTAATATGTGATTTAAGTTTAATATCGTTATAAATTATAATGTTTACGAGGTCATTTTAATATGAAATTTTAACGTAATAGAGCAAACTATATTATTATGCCTTTGTGGGCGCGCATTTTGTCGGCGCCGCCATTACTGCAACGTCGTTATATTCATTATGTACATATTACACAATGTATCAATCCTTGACGAGCTATTTATAGTCGTCATTCACGATACGTGCGATCATAAAGTGATCTATCGATTCGCAAATGCTGCGGTCAGATGTAACAAAAGAAAGAGAATTTGTCATATTTACGGCTTGTTACTGTCATATTTACAGTATCCGCTCGCAATTTTCAATGAAACTAATTCGTTCACAGAAAGATTAACATTAGAAGCTTAATTGTTATCGCGTCCTATTTGCTAGTTATTTTATAATCTTTTCGGTGAAGATACAATTGGTTTGTTTTCAAAATTTGAAAATATTTGATAAGAAATACAAAAGCTTTTGCAAAGTAATATGGACTTACAAGTCAAAAATATCAATATAGTTGTACGTTCGATAATCGATGCAATATTCTGGAGATTCACGAAAGATAAAGATCATCATAAAACGTCGTGATTGCGCGAAAGTTATTTTCGCCGACAGACGAAAGTACGAAAATACGAACAAGGTATCGCCGGAGACGACGTGCGATAGCTCGAACGAGTCATAAACGTGTCATGGCGGAACAAGATGATAGTAAATTTTCGTTCTCGCGCAATCACGAAAATGTGGACTTCAACGATATCACATATCTCGGTTGTTAAAATGTAATTAATATTTTAACGTCATCGTATCATTTGATATCAATAAAGTGTCAGAAGTAATTCGTGGACAGCTCAATTATCCACAAAAAAAACTCAAGTTTTGGCAAAAGTAATTTTATTATGCATTTTCTCAGTACTTTTTAAAATCTTTTTAAAATATTATCTTCAAAATATTTAAGAACAATTAACTCTATTAAGATCAAAATTTTGACCCTCTGATGAACCTTTCAATGTACTAATAATGGGAGTTATGATAATAAAGAAGGTTCAATTGCAAGGATACAATTTACTCTTACTTTAAGCCTAAAAGTGTTAGAAATTTCCATTTTCGCCAAACTAGCATTAAAGTAGGATCTGTTTACATAGAAGCTAGAGTAGCACGGTCTACGTAAAACTTCTGTTAACGCTTTATCTATTATACGTAGCTCACGAAATAAGCGTCGCGTCTCTCTGTCATAAATTAAGCTCTTTAAATGATTTTGTTGCCTGTGATGTTTTGATCAACATCCACATTCGCATGTACATACACAATTCAACGAAACTTATAATACCGATGTTTCTTCAATAATCTAGTAGCGCTTGTCATTTTTTTTATCGAGATAATGAGATAAAATTGCATCTGCGTTTTACATACCTCGTGTATATCACCATAATGTATCCGTCGGCACCACAATATTCGATGCACAGCAGGACAGTCGCGCTTTGCCGCTTCGGACATCGAGGCTGTCGACGAAACTCATTATTGAAACTGCCATAGACGAATTACATATCACAAGTACAAAGAAGAGAGCGTGGATTCTCTAACACTCTCGAAGCACAACACTGTATTCACACAACACGCGTCGCGAGACTCCGATTTTCTTCCGACGGAAGGTCGAAAAACCAACGAGAAGAGTATACCGAAAAATAACTACCGCAATCACTGAAATTACTTTTCACGAGTTTCGCGATTACTTGTTCTGTAATGCATGCAAGTTGCATTGCGTGCAGATCGATATTCGAGTCACTAATCGCGGATTGAGTGATTAAACATAGCAAACGCGTCGCACGACTTCGACTTTCTTCCGACGGAAGGTCGAAAAACCAACGAGAAGAGTACGTACGACGAGTGCTTAAATATCGCGTATGTGTCAATCCGTCGGATCAAGATGGCGACTAAAAGTCTACATACGTAGCGCCAAAGACAATGTACCTAGATCGCGGTCAATCATACTTGTTTACGCGCTTTCGGCGCGAGCGACGCCGAGGGCGCGCGGGTACGATCTACATCGTTTCGGCGCGGCGCTACGTATGTAGCCCTCTAGTCGTAGACCTTTAGTCGCCATCTTGATCCGACGGGTTGACGCGTACGCGATATTTAAGCACTCAATCGTCGTTATTGATCGGATATCGATCTGCACGCAATGCAGATCAAGTAGTCGTGTTTCCGCGAAACTCGTGAAAAATGATTTCAGTGATTGTTGTTGGTTATTCTTCGACGTACTGTTCTCGTTGGTTTTTCGACCGTCCGTCGGAAGAAAGTCGAAGTCGTGCGAC
>QVOA01002516.1:0-51896 GCA_014825685.1 Pseudomyrmex cubaensis
TAACCAATCATAAGTATTCCTGTAAAGAATGGAATGACTGTAATTGGCCAGTTTCATAACTTTGGTTGTTATTAAACCGGCTTTACCAGACCGTGTAAATGTAGTCCTATAGTCCGCACGCAACTCTCTCCCCACTCTGCCCATTATTCCACCCCTATGCGCAGACCGCGGACCTTTCTCTCAATGAACAGACTATAGTTTTGTTGATCAACCTAGCCGTAGCCAGTGAATGGCGTATGGACTAACCTTCACGGTCCAAGAGCCATACGTGCACCAAACCAACCGTATTACACGTTTTCCTTGGCTTACATCGCTATGAGTAACCGGTGGTATCGAACGATTTAGGCCCGAATTCATAGTCGTCTCTCAGATCTCAAGATCTCCTCTTCTCTTTCCCTCTCTTTTTCTCTCTCTCTTTCCTTCTCTAAATTGAATATTTAATAAGTTTCTTAAATCTTTTGCGAAAAAATGGCGGAGTTTGTAGAAAAACGATGTGAGGACATGATTCCTGAATTGGAACAAATGGAAAAACTCAAACTCTTTGATAGAACAGAAATTCGGTAAGTAAAAGTACATTATCAGATTGTACAAATATGTATTTACGATCTGATCGCAGTAAAACTCAAAGTTACTTGATAATTTTTTTTCAGGAATATAGCTAAAAAATGGAAAGAATATGAATATAAGATACACCAACACATGAAGCGCAAAGAAAACTATCTTCGATACATACAATATGAAATGGATCTTTTAAAATTGATCAAACAGCGCAGGGATGTAAGTAGCTGAGTCTCACTGTTCTTAGATTTTGTATGCATAAAATTCTAGTTCAATATATTACAAAATAATCTTATAACTGCTTATTGTTTACATAAATTGGTACAACTCTGTTATTTAGAAATATAAAATCACACAGAAAAAGTCTGATATTGATTATGCCATAACTAACAAAATAAATAATTTGTACAAAGATGCAATATCAAGATTTCAAGATGACATCAGATTTTGGATTGCTTACATGAAATTTTGCAAACATGTGGTAAGTAATAAATTTTTGCTACATATACCTATTTATTTACTACGTATACCATATACTTTTGTACATCTTAACTAATACAAAAATATATTAGCATTTTCATAGTGATATTAGCACCATGTTAAGCAGAATGTTGCAAATACATGGAGATAAGCCAAAATGCTGGCATATAGCAGCAACTTGGGAATTAGAAGAAAAAAACAATAAGCACAATGCTCAGCAGTTTCTTCTCAGAGGCTTACAACTTCATCCTGAGTCTCAGATGTTATACATTGATGCTTTCAAGTAACTATATATGTATCAATAAATTTTTTTGTAGTTTGTCATTCATTCTTGGTCAAAGCATATATGTCTGCATTTTCTGTATAGATTGGAACTAAGCAATCAACCTACCATTGTCGAAAAGCAGGAAACCAATTTGACATCAGATGAGTTACCAGTTGCATTGAAAAAAGCTTACGTCATTTATCAACAAGCTATTGAGAATATCAAGGATATTAAATTTATAGTAGAGTTGCTTAATATTGCGAAGGATTATGACAACACGGAGAACTTGCAAAAGAAAATGATTTGGTAGACAGTATTTTAATAAAAAAAAAAAACATAAGTTAAATATGATTGATGTAACATGATTAGTCTGTGGTTACAGTGATATGATTAACGAATACGCTCACGAGGCTCTAATGTGGGACACAATGGCGCGTCGTGAATTGCAAGGTTTGGTTCAGCCGAGTTCCACTGACACATCGATGGAACTTGAGAATACCAAACAACCATCTTCTTTAAGATATCGCATTACAAATTGCAACAAAGTCTATCAGACTGCTGTAAAAAAGATCAAAACCGAAGAGATGTGGTCGCTATACATAGAATGTTTGTTGGAGATCAATAGCGATGTAGAATCACTTCCAAATTTTAAGAGAAAGCTTCTAAAGATTGCACTGATGCATGCTCATCGAGCAAAAAAACTTAAGGAGAAATACTACTTAATATGGGTTTGTTGTTTGTTTTCTTTATTTATACAATGTAAACTGTGATTATCTTAATGCTCTGAAGATAAATACTGTGTATAGATCGATATGTTGAGCGTTAACAAAGATCTGGACGAGAACGTGCGGAAAAAGTTGAACGAAGTGTTGCGTGAAGCGACCAAAATTGTAACAAACAGCGTCAGTCTTTGGCACGTGCGAATCAATACTTTGTTGCAGGATGGTAAAGAGGAAGAAGCGGACTCTATACTTCCTACGGTAATTATTATGCGAATTTACAATTTAATTTATGTTTGATATATTTTGTCACTTGTTATTTGATGCAAGGCGACAAGAATGTTGGGCGAGAAAGCGCTATCCCTGTGGAGACTGCGGATTTTACACGCCCAGATAAAAGGCTCGGAGCAAGCCGAAAAAATATTCCAAGCTGCTTTAAAGGCACATCCGAAGATTGCCAGAGACATTGGACCTATGTGGCTTGAATGGCTTGTTTTAGTAAAAGGTAATCAAATTGTAATATATCAATTATGATATCTCTGTGTTTGTTGTATGTAAGAGAGTAATAGAATATGTATAACAAATATAAAGTAAACGTATCTATCTGCTTTGTTTTTATTCCAGGCATTTACGCTGCTCGTAAAGCATATAAGAATCTTTGCTTACAATCCGTGGAAAGCTCGTTGGAATTACATAAAAAAATGGCAGCATTGGAACTTGTGCAACCGGAAGCCTCGCTGAAGCACATGCGAAAACCTTACGATAATGCGATTCTTTACTTTGGAAAAAATAATACGTCCATCTGGTTGGATTACATTACGTTTGAAATAAACCACGGAGAACCGAAAAAAATGTCCGAAATTTATGACAAAGCGATCAAAACGTTAGATCGCAGCTTGACGTCCTTTTTTATAGAGGAATACACAAAGGCCAAGGACAAATTCCCGAGATCAAAACGTTAGATCGTAACTTGACGTTCTTTTTTTTATAGAGAAATACACGAAGGTTAAAGAAACCTTTGTTTAATAAATATATCATGTGTATATAATAGAATATATAACATGTACGTTTTGTACAAAACGAAACGTAATTATCGAGTTGTTGTTTATACCTCTTACAGATGATCATTGAATTAAGATAATAATGTAACAAAAAAAGTGATTCAAAAATTTATTTTTATTACAATTTAATTTTTGAGAGATAATAGTAATAAAAATAATTTGTAGAAATCTCGAATCAATTAAAAATACGTTTGCATTCGTACTTTTATCATTAATTTAATATAAAGTTAATTGGCAATTGACGGATTATTTTTCGTTAAAATTGACCAATCGCACTTAGTCATGTAGTAAAATTGACTAATCACGATTAACTTAATCGGTCGATTCCAAGAACGTGCAAAAAAAAAATAAACCCTTTTCAATCAATTCAATTTTAGTTTAACCTGCATTGTGACACTGATGGTAACGCAGGAAACTGACTACTCCGATAAGGTCGCAAAATGGAGTCCATTCCAAGAACGCACGAAGGTTTCTTTTATATTTATTGTTTTATCTTAATTAATTAGTGCTTTAGTGTTTTAAAATATACATTAATTTAATACTAAAGGCTTTATTTGCCTTAATAGAGAATAAATATTAATATAAGTGTTTATTTTCATTTTCAAGCTAGCATAACCTTTTTTGTGGTTATGCGCACGTATACATTTTATATTTATTGTGCTCGATATTGCTCAAATTGGAGGCATGCTTTTTTTAATTCGAAAATTTGTGTATTTGTCGAACGCGATCAGTCAATTAGCTTTATTCACGTTCGGTTTTACATATCCGACATCTTTGATTTGCAGTTGTTGTATGTGAACTTCTGTTTGCAGATATCGAGGCGCAAATAAGAGAGATTCAATCGAAGAAAAAGGAGATTTCGAACAATGCATCCGAAAAAGAGCAACAAGTCGGTTTGGGGAAAACTGGCTTTTATGACCAGGACATTTATGATGGCAGCAACAACAAATTTGACGGCTACGTTACATCAATCGCGGCAAATGATGAGATCGAGGTATTGCAAATTAAATATAATTCTAAATAATTAACATTAACAAGAATATATGTGTAATTGTTATTTTAAGATTATTGACATTAAAATGATAAGGTTTTATTTCTATAACTCTTGTGATTAAACTATTTTTTTTTTTTTATCTTGGATAGGATTATGATCCATTCGCAGACAGACGAATTTCCACCTTAGCTGATAAAAGAGAAGAAGAAAAGAATTATGATCCGTTTGCGGATAGACGAAGACCAACTATAGCTGATAGAGAAGATGAATATAGACAGAAAAGACAGAGAATGATCATTTCTCCTGAGAGAGTTGATCCTTTTGCAGAAGGTAAGTTTTTCTTTAAAATTAATCTTAAAAATAATGTAACTATGATGTATTTCAATAATTATATTAATGTCATTTGTGAATATAGGTGGCAAGACTCCCGATATTGGTTCCAGAACTTACACTGAAATTATGCGAGAACAAATGCTTAAAGGTGAAGAAATGGAGGTATGTTATTACACTTTATATATGTTTTTTTAAACAAAATTCTATTATATGAAATTATATTTAATTCTATATAATATATAGTATATATTTACATATTTATAGTATATATTAACATATATTTAATTCTATATAACATAGTATAGTTAAAAGTATAGTTTTCTTTGTTTTTTTTTTATAGTTGAGAAAAAGATTAGCAGAAAAGGCAAAAGATGGTACCCTGAAAGCTAATGGTGAATCTAAATTAGCACCAAAAAAGAGAGGTCGTTGGGATCAAACAGATGATGCTCCAGCAACAAAGAAGCTATCTGGCGTTGCAGCAACACCAACATGGGACAATGCAGATGTATGTATACTAGTTTATTCCTTTTTTTTTATAGAATGTTTATAATTTTATTTATTTGTTTATTGTTTATTTATTGTGTATGAAATTTATATATATTAAATTTAATATTTTTACATAAGTTTTGTAGCTTGATAAACTTTCTATTATTTTTTTATATGATTATTTCAGGTGACACCAGCTGCTATTAGATGGGATGAA
Source organism: Pseudomyrmex cubaensis (assembly GCA_014825685.1). Lineage (NCBI taxonomy): Eukaryota > Metazoa > Arthropoda > Insecta > Hymenoptera > Formicidae > Pseudomyrmex > Pseudomyrmex cubaensis. The sequence continues at coordinate 5,114 of QVOA01002516.1, forward strand.
ACTCCGGGACATGGTAAAGGAGCAGAAACTCCTGGAGCTACTCCAGGAGTGAGTACAAGAATGTGGGATGCAACACCAGCTCACGCGACACCAGGAGCTGCTACACCGGGTAGAGAAACACCTTCTCATGAAAAAACCGTGACAAGTCGAAGAAATCGTTGGGATGAAACTCCGAAAACCGAACGAGGTTTACATATTATCTTACATATATTGTTTTTTATTATATGTTACTTGTTTTTAACTAATTTGTAAGAAAAAATATATATGTAACATGTTAATGATATAGAAACTCCTGGACATGGCAGTGGCTGGGCAGAGACTCCAAGAACTGATCGAGTCGCTGGAGACTTGATACAAGAAACCCCGACGCCTTCAGCGAGCAAGAGGCGAAGCCGATGGGATGAAACACCATCGAATCAAACACCTGGCTCAATGACGCCACAAACTCCGGCGACGCCTCTCACTACACCTCATCAAGCGACGATACTAACTCCAAGTGCCGTCACACCGACGGGACCGAAAGCGATGGGTCTGGCTACTCCGACTCCGGGACATTTGATGTCTATGACACCCGAACAACTGCAAGCATATCGCTGGGAACGCGAGATAGATGAGCGAAATAGACCTCTATCGGATGAGGAATTGGATGCGATGTTTCCACCTGGATACAAGATCTTGCAGCCACCAGCAGGTAAGATAAAAGATGAGACTTTTTTATCGCAAGTATTTTATTCTTTTAATATATTTAAAAAATGTGTTTATAGATTTCAGAAAAATAAGCTAAATATTTTAAAACTACTACTGTAAATTTTATAGAATGAAGAATCACGCTTTTTTCTAGGATACATACCTATCCGTACACCCGCTAGGAAGCTCACAGCAACACCAACACCTATCGCTGGCACACCTCAAGGTTTCTTTATTCAAACGGAAAACAAAGATGCAAAATACATGGACAATCAACCGAAAGGCAATTTACCGTTTATGAAGCCAGAGGACACACAGTATTTTGACAAGTTGTTAGTCGATGTTGACGAAGAAACATTGAGTCCTGAGGAGCAAAAAGAGAGAAAAATTATGAAACTGCTTCTAAAGATAAAAAACGGAACTCCTCCTATGCGAAAAGCTGCTTTGAGACAAATTACTGATAAGGCGAGAGAATTCGGAGCCGGTCCTCTCTTTAATCAGATTCTTCCACTTCTCATGTCACCTACTCTGGAGGATCAAGAACGTCATTTATTGGTCAAAGTTATTGATCGTATTCTGTATAAACTGGATGATTTAGTACGGCCATACGTGCACAAGGTAATTAAATTATAATTTAAAATTAATAAAAATTAATACTTAATAATAAAACTAATTATTTTAAAAATAGTATTAATTATTTTTGTTATTGAAAAATAACTATCATTTATTTATATAAATTATTAATTTTTTTATATAAATAAATTTGTGTTCTTTTTTTTTTTTTTTTTTTTTACTATGCTCGCGTCGAAGGTCGAGAAATTATTTCAAATTTGGCAAAAGCCGCTGGGCTGGCCACAATGATCTCCACAATGAGACCAGATATCGATAATATCGACGAATACGTGCGCAACACAACAGCAAGAGCATTTGCCGTTGTCGCTTCTGCTCTTGGAATACCTTCACTTCTGCCATTCTTAAAAGCCGTTTGTCGCAGCAAGAAATCGTGGCAAGCACGACACACTGGTATTAAGATTGTGCAACAAATTGCTATCTTAATGGGCTGCGCTATTTTGCCACACTTGAAGAGCTTGGTGGAAATTATAGAACACGGTAAGTAAATTGACACGCGCGATAACTTTATTAAATTTACACATACATCAGTTTTAACTTGCCAATTTTTTGGAAAATAACTATGACGTGTAATATGTTTCAGGACTGGTGGACGAGCAGCAAAAAGTACGAACTATTACTGCGTTAGCTATCGCTGCTTTGGCTGAAGCTGCAACACCATACGGTATTGAAAGCTTCGACTCGGTGTTAAAACCCCTGTGGAAAGGTATCCGAACACATAGAGGTAAAGGTCTGGCTGCGTTTCTGAAGGCTATCGGTTATCTTATACCTCTGATGGACGCAGAATATGCAAATTATTACACTAGGGAAGTAATGTTAATTCTTATACGTGAATTCCAGTCTCCTGATGAAGAAATGAAAAAGATCGTGTTGAAGGTAAGAATTTTATTTACTAAATATAAACATACATATGTTGCGTCATATTTTATATATTATTAACGATTTGCAATTTTGCATAAAAATAGGTGGTCAAACAATGCTGTGCAACAGATGGTGTGGAAGCTCAGTACATAAAGGACGAAATCCTGCCTCACTTCTTCAAACACTTTTGGAATCATCGTATGGCATTGGATCGTCGAAATTACAGACAGGTAATATATGAGAAAATGATTTTAATAATTCTAAACATATAAAAGTAGTTGCATGTATACTAAAATATATAAAATTATAGCTTGTGGACACGACCGTGGAAATAGCCAACAAAGTGGGCGCGTCAGAGATCATAAACAGAGTAGTGGACGATTTAAAAGACGAAAATGAACAGTATAGAAAAATGGTGATGGAAACAATCGAGAAAATAATGGGCAACTTGGGAGCGGCGGATGTCGACTCTCGTTTAGAGGAACAGCTGATCGATGGAATTCTCTATGCTTTTCAAGAACAAACAACAGAGGTTTGTTAAACTTTATAGAAGCTATGCTATACAATTATGTTTATTGACTCGTACAAAAGGACATAAATATTACAAGAATAATCTATAAAAAATGATTTTATTTATAGGATGTTGTCATGCTGAACGGTTTCGGTACTATCGTGAATACGCTAGGCAAGAGAGTAAAGGCGTATCTTCCCCAAATATGCGGTACGATCTTGTGGAGATTGAACAATAAATCTGCAAAAGTCCGACAACAAGCTGCGGATCTTATTTCGCGTATTGCCGTGGTAATGAAGACTTGTCAAGAGGTAAGAAACGCTTCGTAGATAATATTCTTTAAAATTTTACATGATCCTTGAAAAATTATATCTGACGTACGAATATATTTGTAGGAAAAATTGATGGGACACTTGGGAGTTGTCTTGTATGAATATTTAGGCGAGGAATATCCGGAAGTACTGGGTAGCATCTTGGGAGCATTAAAAGCCATCGTGAATGTTATAGGAATGACTAAAATGACACCGCCTATCAAAGATCTTTTACCGAGACTTACGCCTATTCTGAAGAACAGACATGAGAAAGTGCAGGAAAATTGTATCGACCTCGTGGGTAGAATCGCGGATCGAGGTCCTGAGTACGTTTCTGCTCGAGAATGGATGAGAATATGCTTTGAGCTGTTGGAATTGCTGAAAGCACATAAGAAGGCTATCAGAAGAGCGACAGTAAACACGTTTGGTTACATTGCCAAAGCTATCGGGTAAGCTTGATACTTATTTATTTGTATATATTTTATAAATGATCTTTATTCATACAGAAAATTTATCTCTTTTTTTTTAACAGGCCACACGATGTCTTAGCGACGCTTCTAAATAATTTGAAAGTCCAGGAACGTCAGAATCGTGTTTGCACCACGGTTGCTATTGCTATTGTTGCTGAAACTTGCAGTCCTTTTACAGTATTGCCCGCGTTAATGAACGAATATAGAGTACCTGAGTTGAATGTGCAGAATGGAGTGTTGAAATCCTTGTCATTTCTGTTCGAGTACATCGGTGAGATGGGTAAAGATTACATCTACGCCGTTAGTCCATTGTTAGAAGATGCGCTCATGGATAGGTAAGAAACAATAGTTTTATTACATCTTTTTTTTTGTTTCATACTTTTTTCACAAGTAATATTGTTGTTTAGAATTTATATATTTATGTTCTTCAACTACTTCTAAAATACTGATTTCTTTTTTTTTCTTTTTTTTTTTTTTACTAGGGACTTAGTACACAGGCAGACTGCGTGCGCCGCCATTAAACACATGGCATTAGGCGTTTATGGATTTGGGTGCGAAGATGCGTTAATCCACTTACTGAATCATGTGTGGCCCAATGTTTTCGAAACGTCGCCGCATTTAGTGCAAGCCTTTATGGATGCTGTGGACGGACTACGCGTCGCGCTTGGTCCAATTAAGATACTACAGTATACATTACAGGTGTGTATCAGTAATCGCGTTGATTTCAGTGAAAGTTAAAAGTTAAAAAACCGATTCTATATGTTGTATTATCTCTTTTGTTGCAGGGTTTATTCCATCCGGCTCGCAAAGTTCGCGACGTATACTGGAAGATATATAATTCTCTTTACATAGGCGGACAAGATGCTCTTGTGGCTGGTTATCCTCGAATCATGAACGATCCAAAGAACCAGTACATAAGATATGAATTAGATTATGTATTGTAATAGACACCGTTTAGTTGGAAAGATACACACACATATATATATATATAATAATTTCTAATAATTTATAATAATCATCCGCGTGTAATAAGAAAGTTTTGTCTGAAGAATGACGGTTTGGACGAATTACTCAAAATTATGAAATCGAAACCTTCTCTCATAAAGAATGTCTTAGTAACAAAAAATACAATTAAATTTGTGGATTCAAGTAAATAACTTTATAGAAGAAGAGGAGATTGCATGTTGAATGCAAATGCTGACAAAAAGTCAAGTTCGTTTTAACGTAGAAACGTAAGTAATATGTTACTTTATAAAAAAAAAAACAGATGAATATAAAACATGATATGTGATTCGTGTAAAACCTGATGGGCTTTATATTTATTTTCATTAAAATAAAAAAAAAAGGTAAGATTTTGTTAAGTACGAAATAGTTACAAATTTATTAGTTTATTCTTTTTGTGACGTTCAATGACTTTCTAATGTTTGAATTTTTTTTATTTTTTATTTTTATTCTAAATTTTCCAGCATTTCTTTGTTTATGTCGAATTTCCTCTGTTTTCTTTTACAGAAGTAAACTATAAACAATTATATTCATAGTCGGATCTTATGTTTAACATGATCTTATTTTTTACGTACGCTCCTAAATGTATTTGTAAGAAACGATCATAAAGACCCGCGTACCGCCCTATGAGCAATATTCATATATAACATGCATATACATATATATATACCAGTTCGTTCTTTAGGGACTAAGATCTTATGCGTTTACATAAGATCTCAAATATTTACATATAAATAAATAATTTATATATACATAAAATATAGAAAATTTCTGTGTTCGAACTGATTCAATTTCAGTGAGTTACAATTAATATATTTCATTAATCGACGAATATGTTATACATCATGACGCATGATTTTATATTTTTATTTTAATGATGAGTGTAATTATTCATAACATAATTATATATAGTTCGACATTTCTATTGTGTCTAGATATAGCAAACAAAAAAAATGAAATAAACATTTTTTATTAAAATGAATAATTTCTCATGTCCATTTTATTAATTCTCATTGGTTAAAAGTCTATACTTTAAAACAATGGCGAACGCGCAGTAGTCAATCAAAGATGTAGTTGGCTGTCTATTTGGGAAAGGGTACGCGTTCCGATGTATTTTAGAGTTTAGTGGTCTAACTTATGTGCGCTTATGTGTGATATACATATAACAAGATCTTTCAACTGCATCAGTCTCCACAAAATGTTGTTGGATTACCGCCTTGATGATTCCGAATTTGCACGCTGATTCATCGCGTCATCGTTATTAGCTCGGTTGCTGTTGCAAGGGCGTGGCATAAAGCAATTTGTGTAAGATCCATACGAGATCTACGCCGATCCACGCTCATTTTCATAAAAGGCTATGTTACGTTCGCTGACGTCGGATTGGTCGTCTCAGTTTAAAATCTGACAAGATTATGGACGTGTCAGCTGTATACTAGTCCCATAGGTAGTTCTTCAACCTCATTTTGTCATTTGTCTAATTAGGTATAATTTAATTACTTTGGCGTAATAAGCAGTATTAATTATCACTTGATTGTGTGAAATCACAGAGTTCTTATGAAGACTGATTAATTTTGAGAGAAGAATACAATTCTTGAGTAAAATACAATAAAAAGTTTTAATATAATAACAATGTATATGTATAAAAACTTTGAATACAACTCGCAAAATAATAATAGAAAAACAGAAACATAATATCTACTAAAAGAAGCAAAATAGAGGAGTCATATAGATTGATAAACAAAAAACTTAATATGATAGAAAACTGAAGTACTATTAGTATGTATAGCATTTGTATCAATATCTTAATTATTTTTATTATTATACGCGTTTCCCTTTTTTTAATGTTTAAAAACAGATTGTTGTAAAGCAGATTGAACTCAGGAGAATAAAAAGAGAATATACGAAGTATTTATCAACGTCAAAAAACGTAATCGTCCTCTTCCGTTAAAAAATATGCCAGGGTAAGCATCATATTCTTGAAAAACATTATCTTTTTAAGCACATAAATGTATATATATAACAAAATTTTTCTCTTCTATTTTCTAACATATAAAGAAACAGATTATTTCTACTAACAACAAATAATTGATCAAATATATGGAGATAACACTCTGTTGTATATTCATATATTTAAGTTGCTTCTCTTGCATAACAATTAATGATATATTACAATTATTAATTATTATAATGTACATGATGATGTCTTGCAGGGTTACAGATATGTCTTTGGATCACATGTTTTGTTCTCGCTGCAGAGAAGGCTTTGCCACACATGAGAAAATTGTTAACTCAAATGGGGAATTATGGCATCCACAATGTTTTGTGTAAGTACATACATGTGTGTTTATATGTTTAAATATGTATTAGTGTTTCTTCTGCTATTTTTCACAAAACATGTACAGAATATATTTTTTAAAAGAACAATACAGAGAAGAGAGAGAGAGAGATTATATTTTTTCTATGGCTTTTTTTATGAATCTATGGCTCTTACATAAATCGCTATTTTTACAGGTGCGCACAGTGCTTCCGCCCATTCCCAGATGGGATTTTCTATGAATTTGAAGGATATAAATATTGTGAACATGATTTTCATGTTTTGTTTGCCCCATGCTGCGGCAGATGTGGTAAGTTGGTTTTAAATTCATTCAGCTGTCACATCTAAATATTAATTCTGTGATAGGATATGTAACATGTGCTTAAATATATGTAATCAAATATCTTTAATAACAGGTGAGTTTGTTATCGGTCGAGTAATTAAGGCAATGAATTCGAACTGGCATCCTCAGTGCTTCCGCTGCGAAGAGTGCAATGGCGAATTGGCAGATGCAGGCTTTATCAAGTGTCAAGGCAGAGCGTTGTGTCATACATGCAATGCCAGAGTGAAAGCTGATGTACTCGGAAAGCACATATGCCATCAGTGCCAGTATGTGTGGATTTTTTGTGTATTATTATATAAAACATTTTCTCAATTCTATTTTTTTTAAGATAATGACAATTTTGTTTCGTTTGGTTAATATTGAATTGCTTGAACTTCTATAGCGGAGTAATTGATGATAAGCCTTTACGATTCCGCGGTGAGCTTTATCATCCGTATCACTTTAACTGTACAGCTTGTGGCGTAGAATTGAATTCCGAAGCCAGGGAAGTACGTTCTCGACCCGGCTTTGCCGCCAATGAAATGGTAAGATGTGATACAATAAGAAAAAACAAGATACAAAATATAATTTGTTTTCTACTCTCAGATTAATAAATCACACAAAGTGCACAAAATATTTATTTATTATACATTTAATATAATTTTTAACACATTATAGAACGAATTATATTGTTTGCGCTGCCACGATAAAATGGGAATTCCAATTTGCGGTGCTTGTCGACGTCCCATTGAAGAGCGCGTTGTAACAGCCCTCGGCAAGCATTGGCACGTTGAGCATTTTGTTTGTGCAAAATGCGAGAAACCTTTCCTTGGTCATCGTCACTACGAGAAAAAAGGTCTTGCTTACTGCGAGACTCATTATCACCAATTGTTCGGGAATCTCTGTTTCGTTTGTAATCAAGTTATTTCTGGAGATGGTACGTATTGAGTGATAAAAATGCATTAACCAGGCAATATATAAAGCTTAATTTTAGGAAAATTGATCTAGTTGGAAGTAGAACTTCTTAGTTAAATTTTAACATTTTTAATCTAATATCTTTCTTTCCAGTTTTTACAGCACTGAACAAGGCGTGGTGCGTTCACCACTTTGCGTGTGCATTTTGTGACCAAAAGATGAATCAAAAGACGAAGTTCTTTGAATTCGATCTGAAACCCGCGTGCAAGAAGTGTTACGATAAATTTCCGCAAGAATTGAAGAAACGTATGCGACGTATGTACGATCTGAATCCCAAGAGAATTCCACCGGCATAAATTTGCCTTTCAAAATCTTTGACAATTGGTTAAATACTCATCTGCGCTATTGTGCCTTATTATTCGTTTTAATATTGATGTACAAATATATTTAATCTTTTATCACTTTATAAGTTATATGGAATATATCGAAACTACTTCAACGCTTTATTTACTTTGACATGAAGAGTTATTGATCATATTTTAATATAACTTCTGATTGAGAGAAATCATTTGTTGATCTTGATTGAAAGAATTTTGAAGAAAAGATGCAATATTATGGGACATTTTTATAGGTTAGATACAAAACGCCTATTTTAATTGATATGTAACATGTACTTGCAATTATTTTAGCTAATCTAGATAGTATATAAATAATATATATATATATATATATATATATGTGAAATATTTTTAAAAATCTATTTGTATTAATGTGTTGAAATATAAAACAACTTAATAACAACAAATATAAAACAACTTAAAAAATGTTTTTGTAAATTAAATTACAGGGGAATGTTAAACATCAAAAGTCCATTATTTAATGTGGAAGTAATGAAGTTTTATTTACAAATCAAGGCATTACCGTTAATTTTATGTTGATACGCGTGTTCCTTGTTTTCTATTCTCACACTCGTCGTAGAATCAACTTGTCCAAAAAGGTCCATAAAAATATAAAAAAATAATCGTTTCGCACACGTTTTATTGTTTTCGTCAATTTGTTTTTAGTGTTTTTCTATGCCAAGTATTTTTCTTTTTTTGTAATTAATTTTGCGTCAGAATTTTAAAATACTTTGCATTTACTTTCAATTTAATCTTAGAATACTAATATAAACGTAACAAAAAAAAAAGATAGCATTTAAATGAATGGTATTTTTTTTGTATATTTTTAATTAAAGTGTGTGTGTTTACTTAGTACGCGTGATTTATTTTTACTTCGATTATTTTTGGTAAAAATTTCAGTTCCGGAACTGCGTGATTCGCGCAATTGAAGTGTTAAAAATGGATGATTAGTATTCTAAGATTAACGCTGCGTTTAGCCCTAAATGTGGTCGATTGATCCTGAACTTTAACGCGACGTGATAATCGATTCCGCAAATACACATACATAGTTTAGTGACGTCAAAAGCAAGGAAATATATAACGATTCCCGATTACAATGATCTATACTTACAAAAACGTGTAAAATGATAAAAAAGATACATGTAAAATAATATTAAAAATTATTCAAATAACCACGCAACGATATTTCACTATCTTTTATGACCGTATAGTAGTTTCTTTTTTGTAGAGTTGTCAAGATAAAACCCTTTCTTGTGTTCGTAAAAAAACCTATAACAAACTTCGCACAATCGTAAACGCAAATAATAAAACAATTATCGTACTGTTGTAATTGTTAATTAATACAAATGTCGCTTTTAATGCAATCGTGGATCAAGGATCAGTCACACATTTAGTGCATGTAAATGTACAGTTTAGATGTTAACAATTTTCGCAAAAGCAAGTTTGTGTTCGCATGCATACTCGTCGTCACAAATAGCGCTGAATATGACTGCCTGATAATTGTTATACCTAGTTGTACCTTACGAAACTTTATAGCTCAACGTATAGCGAAGCTGAAAAGCGGATAGCCACATTTAGCGCTAATTGCATAAACGTGAATACGGGCCAGAAATACATCGCGATATAAGTCTGCTTTCACATCTTCTTATTTAAACGTCGCTGATATCGATGCGACTATCCGATTCCGAAGTTCGGTTTGCGTAATATAATCGTATAAAATTCTATTCTGAGAGATGTGTAATCAGATAGCCGCATTTTTTTTCGCGTTAAAATCGGTGTAAATAGAACTATATGCTACTTTATTGCGACGAAAGGCAAATACGGGCCTTTTTAAATGGATTAACAACAAATCGCGGAGAAAAAATTCTTTTATACAATTTGCACAATAATATTAATAATAATAATAATAATAATAATATTAATAATAATAATAATAATTGTTCCTAATTTTTTTTTTTTTTTACGGCACGCAAAAACCGCGCGCACTCGGCTCTGTTTTCTGATTTTCGTTTTGTTAACAAATTTTCGTGTATTCGAATATAAAAAAGTCTCGACTTCTCGAATCGCGGCTTCTCGAAAGCCTCGCAAGCTATTCTCTTTTCTCTTTTCTTTTTATACACGCACACACACGCACACACATACAAACGTACATCCACACATGCACGCGTGCATCCTCTCTGCTTCTGCCGTTTTCTGAATGTATATGTATACATATATATATATACATATATAGATATACATATATACACACACGCGCGTGTATGTATATATACGATATATATATATTACACTTTTTTTTTTGTCGCTTTATTATGCACAGCAAGGCGGTATGAAATCTCGACTGCGATTTCAAGAGGGAGAGACCATTATTGGCAACGCTTTCTTTTACTCGTGTTTCTTTTTATAATAATGCTGTAATATAGCTAAAATGCATCTTTAGATCCTGGAATCTCTAGATTCTTCTGGTTGTTCTCGGTTGTGATTTTGATCTATCTTCGCGCATTTCTAAATTCTCAGACTCTACACGGCTTTTAAGTCTTCGGATTTTTTAATTCTTTGGAACTCTAGCTCGTCCAATGTTTTAAAACAGTTTCGCGATTCTGCGACATTTTTGCCATGCGTCTCTTTTATATATATATAAACGTTGTTCGATTTTCTGTGCCAATTTTTTCACTTCTCGAATCTTTGATAGCTTTCAATTCTTCTCTGATCGGATATTACATCTCGCATTAGATATCTAGTGATTACATCCTTAAATTCCGCTACTCTTCTATCCACGATCCTTTCTTAATTACTAATTAATTACACTAATGATTTTTTTTGTTGTTATCACACAATGTTAGATCATTGCACATATCGATAAATTTGTAGATGTCTAAATCCTCGCAGTCTCAGATTTTAGAATGCTCGTGTTTAATCCTAATATCGGATGATCTTTTGTTTTGCTAGATAGATTCAATGAATTTTTACACATTTTCTAAATGTTTTGCATTCGCGCGCAAACATTTTTTACACACTTATAGATTCTCGGATCCTCGGATCGTGCACAGATTTGTTCCGGAGCGGATGTATGAACAATCATGTGTACGGAGTCGTTTCGATGGGCGTCACACAACAAGAGAGAACATTACAATATACATTCGCGCGTTAATAACGTTTTACAAGAAACATTACATTTACTAAGTACAGAAGGATGGAAGAATTGGAAGCCACATCAAAAATCTGTTCGCTAAATTTCCTCCTACGTTAAGTAAAAAAACGATAATCCGAACGATCGGATTTTTCCGGAGCTATTGATAAAATCAACAACAATTCTTAAAACGGTATAAAATACAGGGTAGTCCAAAAATCCGACTACGATAATCGCACTCAAGAGATACAATAATTTGAAAGGTTGAGAATAACAAATGTGTGATGTACAGATGTGACTTTATATGACTATTTGTTTTATAATTTTTTTTTTTTGTTTTGTATATACAGTCTTTGAAAATCTTACAATTTTTTAGAGTTTAACCAACTCTTTAAGACAGATCCTTAAATTCAACTTAAAAACTGAAGATCAGGAAAAATAATTTTTTATTTATAATTTTCAAACAAAGAAAAATTAGAAAGCTAGTCTCTTTACTTTCAAATTATGTAAATCCAGAAGAAATCTCGTTTTTCTCAATTGTGCTGTGACTTTTGATCCGCCCTGTATTCAGAATAGGAATAAAAAAAAAAATAAAACAGCAGATGCAGCCGAGCTTGTCACAAGCTGGTATTGATAATCAATACTAACTCATTAATAAATATATAATATCAATAATAATATCGTCACTTCAATGCAAGAATTGAAAACATTTAGTGGTTTAGAATAGGTTTTGTAAAATGTTTTTTTTTTTTTTTGTTTTTTTGTTTTTTAATTTTGGGGAAAGAAGTGTTAGTGCAATCTGTTAGTAGCAATAGTGCATACAGAGTAAAGAATACTTTTGCACTGGAGTGTTGACATTATTGTCGATATCTATAATAATATTTTATGTATATATAATAATATAATAATATAATATTAACAGAGGTAAAAAGCACAAAGAGAATAACAATTTGAATCGGTTATGGTAGTACAATGCACTTTGTACATTTGTTACGCTCGGTCAAGCAGATGATTGTTTATAAATATTACACGTTACTAATATATGCACATAGAGATGTATCGTCGCTTATCTATTGCCCCTTCAAGGAGCTACATCTAAATTATTCTAATTTGTTAATGACATTATCGTGCAACTCGTCTCATCGGAGCAAGAAAATGCTGTTACATTAGCAATGTAAAACACCTCATGCAATAAAAAAGTGATATCTAATTTTCCAAAACAAATTCAAGTTTACAACATAAACTTTTTTATTTTTAGAATTTCGTTTTCTTTTTTAATATATTTTAAAATCTGATGATTATTAAGTTGAATAATTACAAAAGATTTATTTAAGGAAATGTATAAAAACTTTACATATTTAAAATAAATAAATTATATATTATATATATATATATTATATATAAGCCTTAAATAAATAAAATAAAAATATTAAAACAAAGAAAAATTTTATTTAATTCCATTTCAAGCATTTTCTGCTCCAAGGGAAACGAATGATCAAATATGACGTAACCTCATTAATTTGGAGGGAAAGAATGATATGCATTGGCCCAGTTTTTAGTTTCTCAATATTGGCAATATGATTCACATGCTATTTTATCCTTGATTACTTAATTTGTTTTTTCTCCTCTCCTTTTAAGCACATTATTTAATTTATACATTTATGCGATCAATTAACATTTCTTTCAATGAATTTAGCAAGTTTTAAACTCTGCGCACCTTTTTTTTACCACCATTAAAAAAATTAAAATCCTCCGGCAAACATTTAAAAAAGACTTTTATGCTGCTACAGATTGAAACCAGAAATTAATATATTCACAGACATGCGAGACTAGTTAAAATATTTTATTCCAATAAATATTTCTGAAAGAAGTACAATTGTATATTTAACAATATAAGACTGATAAAATCAAGTAAAAATAGATATTTTTACAAATATATAGAGAGAGTTGATAAGAAAAATGGAGGTACGTACCCTGCAAATATTCATTATTAAATGTCGTTTTAAATGCTACTCATACAGAACGGAGTTCCATTAAAGGTGTGTATCAGTAGCAGGAAATATCTACCGCGATATCGAAAAGCAATATCGCTAAAAACAGAAACTTAATTTATTTTAAAACTTATTTTCGATTTTTTTTTTTTAATCCAAAAGCACATTTTAATTTTATTGGATGCTTTAAGAGAATATATATTAGTGACATTAAATAACGCTTATTGAAAACCTTCATGATTTTACGCAAATCTTGCACAATGATGATAATTATTTCCTGCGTGACAAAAATTCTTAAGTAATTTTTGTCGTCGTTTAGAAAGTTTATCTCGTCTTTTTTATATAAATATAAAAGTAAAATTTTACTCAATTCAACATGCGAAAAACAGTTGTTTTTCTTTTTTGGCAGTGTAAAGTGTTTACTATCATAAACAACATCATGTTAAAAGTTTGATCTTTTTCAAGTATTATAAGTGTTTTCGAAATGATAAATATCCTTTTAACAGAGTTTTCTCCGATTTTTTTTTGAAATCGTAGTTTTCTATACGATGATATTCCTTCACCGAGTCAAAAAATCTGGGAAACAATCTTTTTCAGAATACACTTACATGCCGATATTTATAATCCGATCTTATATTTAAAAAAGTTTCAAGTTCATTTTAAGATGCCGTACGTTTTATTGGCTTTGGACCATCTAAAGATAAACTTAAGACAATCTCAAATCTAATATCCGACTATGAATACCGATCTTAAACTTCTGTAATGTTTAAAGCTTTAAAAAGTTATGCACGCGCGCGCGTGTATAAATTTTTTTTTTTTTAACTTTAAAGATTATTAACTGTTTAGATATTAGTATCATATGACCTTTAAAACACTTGTGTAACTTTGTATGTATATACTGAGATCTATAAATGTGTCAGCGCTATATTTCTTTTAAAATACAGTGTAGAATTTTTTATATTAATTTAAAAAGTTAAAATATAATAAAATAATTTTTTATATTAATGTAAAAAGTTAAAATAATAAATTAAATATATTTTTATCTTAAAAGTCTTAACCAACACAATGTGCATTTGTAATTCTACCTGTTACTGTTACCCTCCCTTTTTCAACTCGTTCTGTAAGTGTTACGTCAAAAGCATTCAAAAACTTAGGTGGAACGTTCTTTTTTTTCTTTTTTTATAATTGAAATCTAATTCAATGAAGCTTGCAGTGTTTCAAATAAAAAACTAAAATGAACGGCAACAGCACGGCCCATCAAACGACTCAGAGCGATTTCTTTTTTTCTTCTCCATTCTCTTTTCTCTCTTTCTCTTACCTATATTTTAATATCCTTTCAAAACAAGATATATCATCGACGAAACACTCTGTATCATTCTTCTTTCTCGCAATCAATCACTTTTTTCCCGCAAGCAGCTTCTGCTTCATGGTGATTCCTGATTTTATCCTTCATTAAGTCTTTTAAACCGAGTACTTCAGCCTACTCACACAGGATCGATACAATTCGTCATCTGACTTTTAGTGCAAAATGGAAGAACACTCGCGCTTCGAAGCTATAACTCAATCCTCGTCGCGTTGCTCGTCAGGAAGAAGGATACCAGCAGCTGTGACTGTATCAACTTGGATGACGCGCTTTTTTTAAGATATAAGGCATTCGGCTCCCGCTGATTGGAGTAAGTTCCCGAAGTTCAACGAGGGGGGACGCTTCGAGGTTCGTCGCCACATAGCGAATGAGTCACGTGCAGCAGTCCCCTAAGGATCCTCCGGAAAGTGCATTGAGCGACAAGACTGGCTGCGATGCCAGAATTCAGACGGGGCTAGGAAGCAGCCAGTGAGCCTGATCCCGCCTGACTCTGATTGCTTTGCACCGCCTGCGCAGGCATCTGATTGTAAGGATGATTGCTGTTGCATAGCACTGTGTAGACGTTCTCTACGTTGCTGAGCCTCTCAAAGAAAGGAATCAAGTCCAGTAGTTCCGAGTCCGTCATGTCATCAAACCAGGACGCAACTGGAACCTGTAAAAGTTCGTGTTTTTTTTAATATTAGTCGAATCTATTAATTATTCAAGTGTACAATTCTTTCTTAGTTTTAGTAGTTAAATTTGATTACATGTAGCAATAAAAATGATCTTTACTATATCAAAATAAATTGAGAGTTTTCTTATTCTTTGTTAATTATTCTTTATTAACTTACTGCGTTATCTGGATGGAAAATGTAACTGGCAGGACTATTATCTACGATAATAATGTGCTGTAAATCTCGACCTAATTTGTTCAAATCCTTAACATAATTTCCCCTGTGAAATACACAGGATTCTCTGAATAATCTCGCTCTGAATACGCCCCATCGATCTAAAAGATCTGCGACTGGATCCGCATACTGTAAAACATCATGCAATAAAACAACGTACATGTTAAAATATTTTTGTTCTGTTTTTCTTTTTCTTTTGGACATACCTTGGCCAAGCTTGCAGTGAATAATACACATTCGTATAATTCACCCATTCTCTGCAAAAACTCATCTACATAAGGCCTCTTTAAAACATATACTTGATGTACCGTTCCATCAATCTCTACAGGAACAACGAAGTCTGCATTGTTGATTGGCTTGAAAGAACTATGCACCAGAGTCTCGTCCAAATCGATTACCATGCACTTCTTGTGCATATCTTGATGCCTGACAGGTGGTAGAAGGAACCTTGGGGATCCGGTGCCTGGTGGTGGCGAACCACGGCCATCCCCCTGTAAAGAACTTGCATTGGAGCTTCTTGAACTACCACCTCGACCCCTCCCAAAGCAGCAGAGCAGAGTGCGCAGAAATCCACGTCTTCTCGTCCTTCTGCCACTCGCCTGACTATTGTTGGCTGCTTCATTTTCCCGAGGTAATTGAGCTAGTGAATAAAAAAAAACAAGACAATCATTCATCATATATTGATTTATGCAAATATAAAAGTTATACATATTTACATATATTATAAATTGTAATTCTTCACAAGAGTTAGTCTAAAACACTATACAAAATGTTACTTTTGCCATATGAATATTGTAAAACAAAATTAATAATTCAATCGAAATTAAGATCTTAACACTTTGTAGCTATATAAGATTAAAAGTAATAAGTAGTAGTCTTTAGAGAGTAAGTCTTTACAAACAAACTCGATAAAAAAAGATATATCAAAAATATATCTTACAATTAGTGGAAAGATATATCAACAGATACAGTATAAAAAAATAGCAAAAGATATGTGTGTGTAGAGAAAGAAAGAAAGAGAGAGAGAGAGAGAGAGAGAGAGAGAGAAAGAATGTGTATATACAAAGTAATATAGAAATAAACAATAGAAATGTGTATACATATGCATATGTATATACAACATAACAGCTCAATATTTATATATTTATTTAAATTATGACAACAATAGAACATTACAAAGTTTATATAAAACACATCAATTGTTATCTTAGACTTTAAAGCTTAATTACATAAAAATGACATCGTTAAATTATGAAACTTTATCTACATATCAGAATAAGATACATGATAAAGATTATTGCTGTAATTAACCTTTTAAACTGAGCTTTTTGCTGTCTTCTTTGCAAATTGCCTTCGGAAAGCGTATTAAAACACGAAAGGTTAAAGGGCATAACAGCATAAAAAAAAAAAAAATCAGAAAATTTACAACACTATGTTTGAAGAACATATGAGCATGACGACAAGAAAGATTTAAAAGGAGGGTGAGATGATACAAAGTAGTGGAAAAGCAGAAGGGGGATAGAGATGTGCGGAGACGCACGAGAAGTTGCTCGCAAAATGAAAAAGGAGGAGGGATATGAGAAGTGAAGTTAGGGCGAGAAGAGAAACGCGGATTCGGATGCCGTAACAGGTGCAGAGGAGAACGAAATCCCGGCAGCATCTGGCGGAGTTAAATGCAGCGAGAACGCGGGAAGAAGAGGGTGGCATGAGGATTAATAAGCGTTACGCACCTTTTTCGCTGCTGAACGCGCTTATCTCGTCATCCCGCGACACTTGGGTGATAATGGACGATGCGTCCATTTAAACATTAGTCAGTGGTCCCTGCGTGCTGGATCGCGAATTCCGTTAACGCGCGCGCGCGCGCCAGCCGACGGACGGACGGACGGGCGAGCGAGCTAGCTAGCGCGAGCGCGACGAAGACGGGAGCGAGCGAGACGCAGCAGTGATCGGGGCGCACGTGCGAGAGAGAGGAAGAGAGAAAGCGAGAGGTGAACACGCACACGGGATAACCTCACTCTCTCGCTCGCGGCGCGCGGAGTTCCCCCGGCGCCTCGCGTCCTTCCCCACCGCCGCCGTTGTCACCGTGAGAGCCCCTCCACCGTTACTACGAAGATCACCGCGCGACGAATGGAGACGCATAGGCGCAGAAACAACACGCTTCGCGAAAAATAACACGCGCCACTGTACAACTGCGTGAAGGGCCTGCGGTGGAATGTCCCTACGTAAACTTACACGCGCACATTAATCGCACGAACTCTTCGGAGCAACGATGATGCGCCTCGATGATTCGAAATGACGTTGCGAGTCTCGTCGGGACTCTCTTCATTCTCCTCCGATCATCCCCGAGATTCTCTCTTGTGAGAAAGAGAGAGACGCACACGTGCGCACTGAACTTACACTCTCGCGACACTCGGGCGACGACGCGCGCCTTTCCTTTTTCACGCGCCACACCTATCGCTCATTGCGTAGTTCATTGTTATTCCAATGGTGCACCGCTCCGGCGCGCTTCGGACACCGATCCTCGTGAAACACATGCGACAACCGACGACACGGATGATGCCGATGTACGATTTACTCGCGGAACGCGTGATTTCAACGGTCGTGTGTATATGTATGTGTATATGTACACTTTCGACGCGCGCAACTACGACTTACGGGAGACTCCGGGGATATGTCGGCACTTGTGGCCTTGAGCGCGAATGAAAGTCTGCTTTTTGAACTGGACCGACGTTCACAGCTTCACCTGTGGAACCGTTGTGGACTTACTAACGATTCTAATGAAATGAGAGAGAGAGAGAGAAAAAACTGTACATAAATAAAAAACGTCGTTCACACGAAATTTGTGACAAACTCTGCACTGTATAAAAATATACACGTCATTTATAAAAAAAAATAAATAAATTATGTAAAATTCGAATTTTGGTTTTGCAGCAAGACGAAAGTTTGCGTAAAAATAATAAAACCGAGAAATTTTTAATTGAAAATCTCAAAGCATACAAATTCACAATATCTCGGTCGTGTCAAACGTGTTTTGATGGAATCGTACACATAAGGCTATATATAACTCGCATCAAGTTTCAAGAATGTAATTCGTACGTCTGACACGAACTTGATATATCTCTCGTCTATATAATACTCGTGCATATGTGCACATATGGGAATACGTAACAGAGATAACAGAAGATAACTGTACATCGAAAAAATCTACACACAGAAACGTTACGGAGAATTTTCATTGACGTGCAATATACACGTGACACCCGATGTCCAATAGAAGTTCACGATTCTTAGGGATTTTAGTTGACATCTTCGTTTTTAGAAATATAATTCTCCTATTGATGAATGTGACGGAATATGCGAATTTTTCTCTTATCGTACTTTAAAATTTTAATTTGATGAGTCATAATCGAACGTGTGAACGCTCTTTACGATCAATAAATAAATTTATTACATTATGTACATTATATGTTATTTGTATTAGACAATTTCTTCAGTTTCTAGTCATCTCTCCAGTTGTACCGTTCTTAAACACGGCTTGCCATATCTTCTCCTGGCTTCTTGGAGAAACGCATTTTCCATTTGTCTTACAATTTCATTAAAAAACAAATTTGACAATTGTGAGTAAATAGCAGATTTAAACTTGAAGGACAGGGAGAAGTCAATCACACATGTATCAGAATTGTTTTTCAATCCGGGGCTAAAAAGCCACAAAGTATCCAAGTGATCGAACAATCTGCCTTCCCTACATTCTGCTTTAACTATTCTTGGATATATCATAGTTACCTTTGAAGTATAACTTTCATTTATGGGAGGAAATCCTATTACTAAATTGGCCTTTAGAAAGTCTTCAGTTTTCAAAGTAACTTCAGATTTTTTGCAAAATGGTAAAAAGTTCTTGTAATTTTCCACATCGGCGACCACATAGAACATTTTTTCCATTGAAAACCTAGATAATAAAATAAAATGTTACATTAATGTATAATATAATATTACATATTAAAGCAATATGTAAGAACATAGTTTTTTAATGTTATTTTACCCTACTAATTTGCGACCTTCATATTCTTTGGTTTTGCCGTTTACTTGCGTTATGTACATCCGCTGCGTGTTCAAATCAAAAACATTATATTTACATAACAATGTTGCCTGCTTTAAATATTGTACGTGCCTACAAAATTTAAACATGTGTATTACTACTTAAAATAACATAAAATTATTGTATATATAAATGTTTTACTTAAACTAATGCAGAAACAAATTATTTCTGTTAGATTCAAAATGTATTTCCGAGTTTTTAACTTCTTTATCTTTAACGCGCATTCTGACAAAAATGAATAAAATACAAAAAATAAGATGTATTACCTGTGCATATTGAGTATAAACAATTATATCAAAATATTTGCCAATTTATTTTTGTTATTTAATAATGCCAAAACTTCATAACCTCTAAATTGGTTCTAATGTCATTCTACGTTTAACTTGAATTGTTTTCAATGATTTTTATCATTTCTACAGTTAAACTAACCAGTCATCATTTTTTATACAGAAGTGTTTATTATATACATAATTCGAAGTTCATTTATGTGCTTATACAATAGTTGACATGACACATCACTGGAAAAAAATAAATAATCTCTTCTGGCTGGCTTATGTAATCACTAGCACAATATTTGTATGTTCAAGGGTTCAAATATATTGAACTACAAGTAAATACCACAGACAGACTAGTTTGTGCAATTTTCAAAGAAAGTAAAAAAGTAAAAATAAACATTACGTACAATTTGAATTTATCTTATCTTAGATATTTATATTCGAAGTTCAAGTAATTTGGCAAATCGACCAATCTTATGTAGATAGGCAAGACGCAGATGCGGGTAGCAGGTCTTGCGAAATCGACCAATCACGTTGGCTGATTGACTGATTTGACCAATGTGATTGATCAATTCCGCAAGACTTGCTTCTGCGTCTTATGTAGATAGGCCTTTACGTAAGTTACGCTTCATGTAAAAGCAGCCTTGTTCCTATTTTTCTTCTCCTGTGCGCAAAAAGAGGAGAGAGAGAACCTTCTCTCTTTGAACTCAGTGTAAATTCGAAGAGCCAGACGTATGTAATCAATGCGTTGCGCGATAAAAATGTCGATCGATTTCCGTTACGCGAGCGGATCGATGTGAAGGGGGTGTAATTGTCATTGATCGCGGAAATGGCTTTGCTGTGAGAGATAACACATGAAGTTGTAACATATTGAGCGTTCGACTCCGCGGCACGATCCGAGTAATAATGGAGAGGTTAACTCGTCACGACGAATTGCCAGGACTGACACGAGAATAAACAGCTGCGCGGGAAAAAATGGATACATGGTATGTTTCACTTCAAAATTGTTAGCAAGGCAATTACATTCAAACATATTTTTACATATATTTTACTTTATTTGCATTTGTTTACTGTTCTATTTGCACACGCGCAATGTAGAGACATAATCACTATAAAAAGTGTTAATGACTCATCAATGACTCGCAGCGATTTATATCTGCTACGCAGGTGATAAAAGTTATCTATTTTTATACAGACATTGATTTTAATCGTTCGAGATATACATACGAGTCAAAAAAAAGTATGATTATTTCAGTTTATGATTTTGTACTCTGTGACATATGGCAGATGACAAGCTAGACTAAAGAACTGTTTTTTGTTTTTCTCAGGTTTCAAATATTATAACACAATGTGACGATTAAATTGTTGCTACTTACAAGGCATAACTATACAAAAAAAAAAAAAAAAAAAAAAAATATGTTCTTTAATTATACAAGAATGGATAGATCTCAAACCTTTGCCAATATATGTTTCCATCTCATGGGCTATATTGCTGGCAATCACATCTGTGTGGCTGAGCTGCTATTTACTACGTCTTACACTAAAAGCCAACAGTCCACTTAATTTGGAGTTTATGAACAAGTGGATTTATAAGAAATTGGGAAGTCACTTGAGATTACATTTCTTGATAGAAAAAGATAAGAGTGTGGATATCATTGGGGATGAAAATGAGATACAAAAGAGTTCAAGTTCTGCACAAGAAAGTAGAGTAAAATATAACAATAACACTAGCTCACAACATTCTTGTAAAACTTCCTCAATGACAAAAAAGAAGCTGGACATAGAAAACATGACACATCAACTTAACGAAAATTGCATAGAAATCTGGTATAAAAACATAAGTAGTGACAGATCATTTGCCGACGAAGCGCAGAATTTGTTGAGTAAATTGCTGAAAAAACTTGTTTGGAAAGCTGGTCTAATAGACAAAATAACACTTACCAATAAGTTGGCAAATATAATGTTGTTACATTTGAAGGAATATCGTAGGTATGAATGTAGAAATTATTTCTATGTAACCTTGCTGACAAAAAGTTACGTATTTATAACATGTGCATTTCACAGGGCATTGCGTCGAATTGAGAAGGGTGCTACCGTAAATGTAGAAGAAGCGTACAAATATTTACATCCCGGTTCCCGAAGCGCGTCGACGTTAGAGCACATGTTGCATCGTTTAGTCACTGTTTTAGCACAAGAGTTTCTACAGTGGGAATTAAATAGTTCATTACCATGCAAACTTTTACTGGCCATTTTAGCGAAAAAACTTTTAACAACTATAGACACAATAAGCTGTCCAAATT
This sequence comes from Pseudomyrmex cubaensis, assembly GCA_014825685.1. Lineage (NCBI taxonomy): Eukaryota > Metazoa > Arthropoda > Insecta > Hymenoptera > Formicidae > Pseudomyrmex > Pseudomyrmex cubaensis. Next base: position 27,577 of record QVOA01002516.1, read on the forward strand.
GGTTGATCAATAACTTGCTAAATTTGTTGGATGCTCCGTCAGAAAAAAAGTCTACTACTCCAGTTAAACAAGACATTAATGTGCGTTAAAGTGATGCCATAATCAAGTATTACAATGACAAAAAAAACTTTATTATTCTCAACTCCATTTTCTCTCAGGGCACCATAAGTATTGCACTGAGTGACGGCATCGCATCCGCGACAGCGGCTGTAATTCCACAACCGCTACCAAAATCTGTGCCTAGTCTATCCGTAATTGTTACGAGCGAAGATGAGAAGGCAGCTTCACAGGCAGCTCCAGAAAGACCGACTTTGTGTTTAGAAGGTCTCTCTACAGAACACAGAGGACTGTGGGGAGACAGCATAACAGACACAGATTTAGATTTAGAAGAAGATAAAATATCACCGGTGTACGAAGAACCGACGGACTTCGCGACAACCATCGCCAGGCTTAGAAACTTGCTGCAGCAAAAATCCACGGCGACCACACCACTGTAAGAGTGCGACTCAGTGAAAACATTTGGTCTTGAGTAAACGTCATACTACATGTTTATGTTTTCAGACATGCTGAAGAAAAATCTTACATGGTTTATGAAGGAAACCAATTTACGAATTTGTCGATTCCGTGGACCGAGTTTCACACTGCGACGGATGGTTCGCAACAATTGTATTATTGTATACAGTTCGACGATATCGAACAACGTGGAGTAGATCTGTTCGAAACTACCACTGCTACTGTTAGGCGACAATATTCCGATTTCGTTCAGTTGCATATGAGTTTGGAAGAGGTAAGAACAGATATAAAAATTTTATATTTAAGTTTCGAATTTAATTGGATAACATATTTACGAATTCTAGATTTCATCGTTAGCTAATGTTATGTCGGACTTGGTATTACCGGAAGGTGGGCGTGTCGAATTGGAAACTTATCTGAGGATACTGTGTACGCGAGTGGCGAATGAATGTCCGCCGCAATTGCGTCACTTTCTTCGGCCGAGCAGTAGTGCGAACAAGAAAGCGGATGCGGTAGCTCCCCGTTTGGATCGATTTCTCGCAAAGACCGTAACTGGCGTATTCAACACACTGAAGACAGTTGTGCCGGGTTTCGAATTAGATCAAGAAGAAGAGACTCCTCCTCTACCTACTCTGATGCCTCTGTCTGACATACCTTGGAGATTTGTCGAAGATATAAAGTCGGTAATGGAACTTAAATTTATTTACCACAAATATGTAAATAACAAACAATGTAAAATATATAACTATATGTTTATATTTCAAAATATTTACTTGTTACAGAAAAATCTAGCTTGTAAACTTCAGCAGCTAATAGCAGAAAGGACGGAGTATTGTACAGTAGATACAGCTTACGAAGCGGTCGACTCAATGGAGGCCAGTGGTGATTCAGAATTATTGGATTGTTGGTTGGAAGCCATTAACACTTCGTACGATGGTAATACTTGTTTATATCCACAAACTTATATGTTTCATAGTCATAAAAATATAAATATACGTTTTTTTTCTCTTTTCAGATGAAGGAGATGAGCTGGATTCTAATTTAACGCTGACGTGCACAATGATAGATCTGATTTGCGAGCTTTTAGCAGGAATAGAAAGTAACAACACGTTACAGCAAGAAGCTGTCGTCAGATGGACTAAACTGTTATTTGGAAACATTTCGGAGCCAGTTCTACAGGTAAGATTTCTGAAAGACAATTGTTGGCTCATCGAATGTTTTATTAACTTGAGATTCTCTTGTAGAAAACAATTGTTTGGTTATTCGATTTTCTGAGCAATTCGTCGCTAAGTTGCAATGCACCGCACAATGTCAAATCGAATGAAATCGATGTGGAGTCGAAATCCAAGTTAATAAATTTACTGAGAACGAAAATTCCGAATGATATAAAGTGGATATTTGGCGAGGACGATGTGCACAAAGCTTTGGAATATCTGCTGAATTCGTGCGGAAACAAAAAGATCAATATGGATGTGATTATGCAGATGCTGGATGCGTTAGTATCGGAATTGTTGGTTTCTTGCAAAAAGCACCACGAAACCGCGATAAATTGATTTTTTTTAATTTTGTTTCGTAAAAGGAACAAAAAGACATTTTAAAACAAGTGCGTTGGTCTATTCCCTTGACTTAATGTTCGAGAATCATTGAGATATATGTATATATATATCAAAAAATACTTGTGTCTACAAAAAAATTGATGTGCCATATCTTTTGACTGCTTATATATTTTATATATATGTAACAACTAAATTTTTTAACACGAAGACTGTACCTGACCAAGTATTTACAATATGCCAAGTATTTCTTTCATTAGAGAAAACTGATTTCTGTCAATTAAATAAATGTAAAATGAATTATTAGAAGAAGAGATTTCATATCTTTACTGGGCTTATTGTAACTCCATCAGTATTTATATTTGATGATTATGTTTTTGTAAGAAGAGAAAATAACATGCTTTTGTGAAACAAACGGTGCATTGTCATACAAATATGTTTATAAGTACACTTAGCTCTATTATCACATTCCAAAGATCATTAGATATCATATGTATAGATGTACACAAGTTGAATATTTAATTACATGTTTATTTATGTACAAATATATGCTTGAGTATGTTATAATCACTTTAATTTCCCTTGATCGTTTCGGATGCAGTTTTCTGTTTTTCTAACTGTGCTCTGAAATAAATATCGCAGTTGGTAAACTTTAAATAAGATATTCCACAATTATCATTTAAATCTTAGAGAAATGTAAACTATTTTTGTACATGCTTTTGTATAAAACTTGTACAAAGTAATCTTGTCTGTTTTGCATGGGGATCTATTACAAAATTGGCAAGCAAGTACCTTAACTGTTGATTGAAATCGTCCTCGACATCGTCATCGTCCCAATTATCCTCCCAGACACTGATATCTGCACCATCTTCATCCTTTGCAGTCCAATCTAATGAATCAGCGATTTTAAGGTTAAGTCACATGAATATCAACAAAAATAAATATAAACATTTACCTTCGGTTGGAAATTCCTCAAATTCATCATCTTCCTCGAGCAATCCGAGATCGACTTTCGCTTTGTCGTTCTTGATGTCCGTCATTTTTACAGGTTTATTAATAAGCAACACTATTGCTTTCAGTTTTTACAGTTCTTGGTTCTTGCAAAAACTCGCTGCGTTGTGCGCACCCCCTCCACCGCCTTAGTATGCTGCAAAGGCCTATTTACATAAGACGCAGATACGGGTCGCAAGTCTCGCGGAACTGGCCAATCACGTTTAACGATTTACTGATTTGACCAATGTGATTGGTCAATTTCGCGATACCTGTGACTATGGAATCATTTTCTCTTTGTTTTTTATCGAAAGTTAAACAAAGATAGGGATAGGTTAACGCTCACGAGCGTTGCGAACGGCAAGTGAAACCAGTGGCCGCGTTCAGCAGAACTCAGCGCTTAGTAAGCGCTTTACGCTTATTGTTTGTGATTGGTCTCTTCTTGTAAATCCGTTGGAAATATGAAAGTATATGCCAATGACAAGCAATAAGCGTAAACCGCTTATTAAGCCCTGAGTTCTGCTGAACGCGGCCAGTGAAACTTACCTATTGTAACGCACGCACTTAAAAAGTATCAAAAGCTGAAGTTATAGGTAAGAAATTTACCAGAGACAAATCTGAGACAAGTTGCAAAGTTTGAGACAGAGATTCAAGCAGCAGCAATGGAACATAATTCCCGTAAGTAATAAATTATACATATATTATTAATTACAAACGAATAAAGTCGTAAAATTATGACAAAATAAGTATCTTAATTGCTTGTATCAGACAAATACGTTGACGGAATTCTTTTGTCTTTTAATACGAAGCATCTCAGAAACAGATGTTTCAAAATAAGAATTCTCGATGTCCAAAATTTATACGTTTTGTCAAAGTCATGTCTCAATTAAGTTACGTATCCTTTCTATATTCAGCGACTATTGCAATATTGTAAATCATATTGTAAATCATATTTTCTTACTGATTCTTGTAATTTGATTCATAATTATGGTCTTTAATTTCTTTCTCTTTGGTTTAATCAACCATAAATAATATTACAATCAACGTGATGTACACCGTGATATTCAGTGATGTTCAGTGTGACATGTCATTCTTGTTCTATTCTCTAAAGAGTCTCACAATAAATCTTAATATATAAAACTATCTAAGAATCTTCTAACATCTTCATAAATCTACTTAATTTGTTCGCATTACTACTACATATTAATACTAACAATAAGTACTCTTGTTTTTTTTTACCTGGTACAGATATAGTTTTGTCAATAAATTCTTATTCTATATTTGCTTGCTGCTGCTACATAATATAATAGTTTTTCTACATAATGTATTCTATATCTTTCTAGAATAAGAAATTATTAATGTTTTAACAAAATTACATCTATACCAAGTAAACAAAATTATTTACGCTCTTCTTAGTACAGTCAACTCTCTATATTTGCGCAGGTATGGGACTGTGAGGAAAGAATTTCCTGGAAAATGAGTGACTACACGTACTGGTAAAACCGTTTTAATGGAAACCTTTTTAGTACAAAACCGGACTTAGATGTCCTGTAAACGTCCCTTGTACTGATGTTATTAAAACCGTTTTAGTAAAAACTGGACTTAGATGTCCTATAAACGGACATTTTTTTACTAAAATGGTGTTTATTAAAACGTTTTTACCAGTACGTGTAAACGTAGTCAGTATCCTTTTCATGCCTCCATAGTTCCGCCTTTCCACCAATCACACTAGAATGTGAGCGTGTGTATGTGTGTATGTATGGAGCGTAGTAGAAGGGGAACTTATGTGTGTTAGCTTGAATATGTGAAGGAGGCGTGCCAAAATCGAGTGCGCAATAATGGAGAGTTGACTGTATTAGCATATAGAAGTGAACAAATTAAATAGATTTATAAAAATATTAAAAGATTCTTAGATAAATTTATATATTAAAATTTATTAAGATTCTGTAGATTACTAGAACAAGAATGTACATCACACTGATATCACGCTGAAGTACTGATATTTGTGTTGATCACATCAAAGAGAAAAAAATTAAAGAATCATAAATCAAATCATAAAAAATCAGATCAGTAAGAAAATATAAAAATTTATTAAATATAATAATTTATCTATATTTGCATTTGGACATTATATAGTGTTCAAAATTTATCTACCTTGCCAATCAAAGTCATGTTTTAAGTCATGTATCAATTCTCTATTTAGCGACTACTACAATATTGTAAATTATTTTTTACTGTTCTAATTTTGATTCATAATTTTTTAATTTTTTCCTCTTTAATTTAATCAACACAAATAACATTACATCAGCATGATATCAGTTTGATATACTGCATTCTTGTTCTGTGATCTACAGAATCTTAATATATAAACTTATCTAAGAATCTTTTAATATTTTCATAAATTTACTTAATGTATTCAAACTCCTACATGCTGATACTAAGAAGTGTATAAATATTCTTCTTTTTTTTTACTTAGTATAGATTTAGTTATTAAATTGACATTTTAATCAGTTTTACAAATATAAAACAAAAAATAAATTTATTAATAAAAATATATACTGATTTTTGAAATATATTTCTTTTGTATTTTAACAGAAAACATAACACAAGATAATGCTCAGCATCTGCTGCAAAAAATAATGCAACAGAATCAACAACTGCTGCTGCAGCTACAACAGCTGCAGCAGAAGCAACTGCAGCAGCAGCAGCAGCAGAAACAACTGCAGCAGCAGCAGCAGAAGCAACTGCAGCAGCAGCAGCAGCAGAAGCAACTGCAGCAGCAGCAGAAGCAACTGCAGCAGCAGCAGCAGCAGAAGCAACTGCAGCAGCAGCAGCAGCAGAAGCAACTGCAGCAGCAGCAGCAGCAACTGCAAAATCTTAAAAAAGATTCGCAAATGCAACAAGAGCAACAGCAACAGCAGCCAGAAATAAAAGAGAAGCAGTCAGAAATAAAAGAGAAGCAACCAGAAATAAAAGAAGAACAGCCAGAAATAAAAGAAAACCAGCCAGAAACAGAAGAGAAGCAGCCAGAAATACAAATAAGTAAGTTATTTATTTAATATAACACAATTGTTAGTTAATAAATGCAATAATTGTAACTATTTGGTTATTAATAATTGTATTAATTGTTTCCTTAGGAAGAAGAAGAAGAGGAGCTGGTCAAAGTAGGGCTCGGTGGTACCGGCAGCGAGCTGAGCAAAATAGCCGAGTGTATGACAATACCTTCAGCATAATAGGAGAAAGAGGAAGCAGAGGAAGAGGAGGAAGAGGAAGAGGTCGTGGCGGCGTGATAATAATAAAAAAGTATTATTTTTAAAAAATTATTATTAAAAATTATTTTTAAAAGTATTAAGAAATGTTAGAAAGATAAAAATAAAATATTATATTATAACTATTATACCATACTTTATTACTTTTCACAAAAATTTCTTTTTCTTCTGTAAGTTTCTTCTTCTTTTTGTTCTGTAAGAACAAAGTACGCATAACGCAACATTTTTGCAAAAATTGAAGCTGATTGGAGTTGATGATAGAGAATTGAATGAATTTTTATACAATCTCGGAACGATAGGAAAAATATCTACACAAAACATAATATGTCTGCACTCTTCCACGAACGACAGCCGAGCGTGACGCACACGAACGCGGTTCTCGCTTGTATGCGTACGAGAGCATCGAAGCAATGGGGGCTCATCCTTTCGATCCTCTTGTTGTTGTCTGGCTGTTTGGCATTACCTGTCATCTCGGTCATCTGTTTTAGGGTAATCAATTTACAGATTAATCAAGATTGGTCATACTGATTCGTGGTTGCTATCTCTCGAAGTTCCTAGCAAAACCGAGCTGGCAGACCTGATCGACGATCTTCACTGAGATCTCGTTTATCGCGTCGAACGTCACGTTAAACGTCAAACTTTACTTCGTGTTGACTGTAATCCGTGTTTCTTTTCGTCGGCGAAAAACGTGTGGGTTTTTGAAGATGCCGTTGCACCGATATACGCACGCGATTCTGTGCAGAATACCGTTGTCGCTGCGAACGCGGGGCGAAGTGACACTCGACGAGGCTAGGACCCAACATCTAGCTCTGGCGCAACTCCTACGCGAGCTCGACATTGACGTTGTAGAGATGCCGCCGGATGAGAATTCGCCGCTCTGTGTCTTTGTCGAGGACATCGCCGTCGTCTGCAACGGCATCGCCCTGATCGCCCGGCCGAGCGAACCGTCGCGTCTTAAAGAGGTACATCCGGAATTATCTAAGTTGATGATGATAGCAATCTCAACTCGTTAACTCGTAGATTGCTGACGCACTAAATTATATATAGGATTTTGTTTTATAAAGTCTATTTTTTTTTTTTTTTAAGGTAAACTTACTTATTCCCATGTACAATTCTTTCTTTCAGCTTGATACCATTAGAGCTGTTTTAAAGAAAGAACTAGAAATACCACTCATAGAGATCAGTGATAAAAATGCTCGCTTGGATGGTGGAGACGTCCTCTTCACAGGCAAGTTTTACTTCACATTCTATGAAACTTTATCTGAATTTAATTTATATTAAAATCTTATTTATATAAAAAATTAAATTTCTAGATGTTAACTATATCAAAATATTTTTCCATTGCAGGTAGAGAATTCTTTGTTGGACTGTCTCATTTTACAAATGAAGCAGGAGCACGAGCAGTTGCTGCAGCTTTTCCAGAATATCCATGTGTTCCCATCAAGGTCAGTGCTTTAATATAAATTTACTTTTTATAAAGTAATGTGTACATATATGTTATATTAAAAACAACTAATGTTCTATTGTACATATAAAACAATTAAAACAATTTCTCTTGATATATATATATAAAACATCATATACTGCATGTGTATCAATGTCTCATTAGATTGTCTTGAACAGTGTTAGAGTCAATTACTCAGTATGTGTGCGCTACATTATACACGTGAAAATAGTATGTTAGAGAAATATGTATGTGTCGATTTTAAAATAAATTTCTATTCTTCTTGATGTAATGTTTGTAATATACTATTTTTTATTCATGTCTTAAAGAAAGAGTATTTTTATATATCTCATATTTTAATTATATACAACATAGTTTATTAGTATTTCATAAAGCACTTCAAAAACAGATCTAGTATTTGATGCATCTTTATAGTGAATTTCGGTATCAATAAAACACTGTGCATTAAGAATATATATAAATGCATGCATTTATCATGAATAACAATTCATGATGCGATTTACAAAAACAAATCACAGTATATATTTCTAAAAGTAATAATATATGTCTCTCAGAAGTTTTTATCATGCCATTATCAATAGAGGAAATATCATATTCATTCACCTCATTTTTCTAATGTTTATTTAAGGTGGGTGATGGTGGTGAAGAGGTAATAGTGGAGAGTCTCACTTCAGCTCCTCTTCAGGTTTGGGTGCATTAAACTGACCCTTTTGATATTTCATTGATTAAATATAAAAAAAAAAAACAAGAGAAAAAAACTAACTTCACAAGTTAGAATGCACGATATTAAGAAAAGTTTTTTTTTTACGTACATAATTGCAAAATTTTGCAATCGCTTTGGAATCGAGACAAATTACTGGTTTTGGCTTTGCACTTGAACCACCCACAAAATATTATTACAGGTGTATTCACTCATCTTAGCACGCACATTTACCTTCAAATCACGAAATATGTATATCTGATGTATATCATTTTTCATTTTGTTTCAACTGCTTTGTTACAGATATTAAATACCAGTTTAGCGTATGTAGAATACATATTTGCACTTTTCTGTAAGTTACATGATGAAACACAATGCACGATTTTACACCAAATACAGCGCACCATTTCACTCATTGAGAATCTTTATAAACATTTATCTTTAATACATTAAAATGTGTTAAAAGAGATTTGTGTTTTTTATATAGTGTGTAAACGTTATAAATAAATAAACATGTGTAAATATATATTTATTAAAATAAGATTTGTAAAACACAATTTAAAAATATGCACATTTACAAAAAGATATAAAATTCGTCAACTTTTATAAATGTACGATTAAATATATGAAATATGACAGTAAAATAACTATATAAATTGATTCTATATATTGATTACACAATTATATGATGTATGTGTACGATTTTCATACAATATGTGTCGAAGTAATAATTCGTAATATTCTTCTGTCTTTAGGTGCCAGTAAACACACGCTTGAAATCACTAGTTACAATGGCTGGTCCAGATATTATATGCGTAGGAGCTGGAAAGGAATCTCAAGAAGTTCTCAAGGTATGTGAATCACACATCGTACATTAACGTAAAATAGAACAGCTCTTTTTTTTTCTCTCTTTATTAATGTGAAATAATAATATGAAAATAAAAAATTATTATTTCCAATATTTTGTGCTTAAAACAATTTATTTTTCTATCGAACTAAACCAGTCATATTATTGAAAGAAATATTATTCTCAAAGATTGTTTAAAAATTTGTAAGAAATAGTTTGCACAATAAAATTTATTTGTATAAAATTTTTTAATTTGTTATCTTTTTGATCTGTACAGAGAATCGAACGAGAGGCGACATACAGTTATCAAACATTAACCGTACCCGAGGACGAGGCCGCAAACGTGCTTTACGTGAACGGCACGCTCATACATCGATCGGAGGACGAGATTCCGCAGTCTAGTAAGGTCTTTGCTGAGAAGGTAGAGTTTCCGACTAGATCACTGCGTATGTCTGAATTGGCAAAGGTCAGCTCCGGTTTGTCGTCATGTTGTTTACTGGTCCGCAGACCGCGGCACATTCGCAGCATTTAAATGAGAAACGAGAGATCTGTTTTGTGATTTGATCGCATAACGTCACTGACATATTCGCGGACATAAAACGTGAGACCAAGTTTACCTTTTTTTTTTTTTCAAAACTCTGCGAACAAGCACATAATGCAGTACATGACAAATGACGAGACGTGTCATCATGACGTTTTGATAAGTATTTTTTAATTAATTTAAAAGAGTTATATCGTATATTATTTTGTATCTTGCAGGAAAAGAAACATTTAGTATTCGAAGAGATTAATATATATATATATATATATACATATTACATATAATTTTTATATATTTAGAATATATATATATATATATATATAGAAAGAGAGAGAAAAGTAATATATATATATTATTAATATATATCATATACATATTATTAATTCAGATTTTATATCACTTATTTATATCTACGCTTTTTTGCAAGAAACTCTGCCATTTATTTAAACTTTTTTTTTATACGTGTTATTTTATTTTATTTCCACTTGCAGCTTTAGTTTACTTCATAAGTATTAGCATTTTTATTTTTTATTTATGGAATTTATTTTATGGAGTTGTTTTCTCTATATCCAAAAACAAAATATATTGTCAAACTGTGTAATCCTTGCATCTTATAGAGATCTTGATATAATGAAACTTCAAAGTATTGCACATACCACAATATATGGCACAAATTCGATTTTATATATACAAATAGTTGGAATATTGATTTTTATTGTTAATGAAAAATCGAATATTAACTTGCAATTCAAATTACGAATTACGAATGCGTTTAACATTTATATGCTACAACACGATAGATAATTTGAGATTTTTGCAAAGTTGTTTCTTTTTAAGAAGAAATATGATCAATATTCTGACTTCGACACATTTTCAACTAGTCTGAAACGTGTTCACGCGTTGAGAAGCATACGAATAGATAACTCTTTATCACGTATTGCAAATACTGTATCACAAAGTTATCGATATATATATATATATATACACACATATATAAAAGCACTGATACATAGTTGTTATAATAAAAATTTATATTAACACATCAAAGTTAGACTCAATTTAAAAGTTTAAACACGATACAATTGGCGTCACAAATTCCTGTATTATAAAATGTAATACATATAAGATGTTGCGCAATGTGAATCTCTTTCCTTAGATCGTGAGCATATATAACATATATATATATATATATCGTCAGTACCATAATATATTGCAGTATTGTAAAAGATATAAGCTAGGACTGCGATATGTCTTACATGTTGTTGCAATAGTCTAGCATTTTGTACGTTAAATAATCTCTTAGACCACATGTATCTGTAATACTTTTCCAATTTTTTTACATGATCGCACTCTGCATTTCAAGTATTTACCTTTTATACTATTTTACACTATAAGCTTTTTTTTATGCTTTTATAAATGAAAAAATATATCGACATTGTATGAAACACATATACAAGTGTAGAGTTTTTAATCAGAATCTCCGTCGTGTAAGATCACGTTTCATAAAAAAAAAAGAAAAGGTTTGTTAAAACTTTATGAGTTTATGTAGAGAAATATAAGATCTTGAATACGTAAAAAGATGTATTTGATCTTTTTTGCCAAAGAAAATTAAAATCCGATTACACACGCGCGCGCACAAATATACGGTTATAAAATATAAAACGCAAACACACAGGTTGCATGTCGAACAATAAAAATAATGTTACAAAGTATATTTGTCACTTTTATCATTGTGTATTTTAAGTTTTTATACAATATAAGTCCTTTTCGAAATCGAGGAACATGTCAGTTTAACGATTCCAAAAAAATAGTACTTAGTGTCTCTGTTATAAACGCGTTTGTTTTCAGAAAAGATTGCACTGTACAACAAAATGAATATTTTTGTCTTGTTTCTTAATGACGAGAGGTGATACTTTGATGTGTTCTGAATTCGAGTTTCTTCTACCAAAATTTTCGGCACATTGACATCAATAAAAATCACCTCTCTTCACTAATGAGCAAAAACAATGTGTTGTACAATATTATGTTGTTGTACAGTATTTACAATAGTATGTTGTACAATATTTACTATTTGTATAGGCACACATTCTTTAAAAATAGTTTACTTAAAAATACAATATTAATGATTTTACATTAATCAAATCTACATGCGCAGAGATGATAAATATTTTTACATTCGCTTATAATACTGTGATACAATTTGTCGTCGCACACTAGCAGTTCATTGCACTTTTGCGTATAAAATTTCGTCATATTTCTTACTCGTCTTGTCCTTATGAATAAAATGTTAAAACCGAAGTATGGTTACCTCGAACCAGCAAGAACGGCGGCATGTCGCGCGTAAGTGTCTCAAGCCACGCCATGTAAAGAGGTGCTGACACAGCACCTTTCCGAGGCATTGGTAATGTCCTGCGTGAAAAGCGACAATATTAGATAAAATCGACTAACGTGTAACGAAACGTGTGACACAGATGCGCGAACTTACATAACAACCAAGTTGGCTTCCATAGAATTTTCAAGTAGTAACTCGCGCAATCTGAGATGTCTGTTAGTTTTTTCTCTCATCGCCATAAGCTCTGAATCTTTAATATCTGAAATAAAAAAAAAACATTTTGATCAGTGACAAATATTCAACGTACGATTGACACAATTTGTGCGTGATTATGAAACAAACTCGTATCGTCGTCGGAATTTTTCGAATCCGTTGTTTCTTGGAAACCGGCTATTAACGAGTCAAAGAAGGTTTTTGTACTGGATTGTGCAGGCTTCGAAATATCTGGTATCACCTTCAAGGCGGAATAGTCTATCCGGAATTTTGACAAAAGACTCGCCATACTGTAAAAAATTAAATGTAACATTTATTTTAATTAATCAAAGAGAGATTATTCCGCACAAAATTAATCAGCAAAAAAACGTACTTTCTCTGCTCATATTCCAATTCGGAATTCTTATTGGCAAGCGCGAACACCCGTAATTTACAGTTGGACCAATTACGCCTCGTGCTGATAATGTACGGCAATAGTAGCGTCAATCCACCGTCGTCATATAACCACCACACGTCGATAGTACCTTTTTTGTGCTTCTTCTGAAATTTCGTTACTACATTAAGTATGTTCGTGATTGGCACTATGTTTGGTCGAGTTTCACGCTGTTCCTCGGAAGATGCGTTGGGATATTCGTTGATTGTTTTGGAACGTCTCGGTGTAGGACTGCCTGGTATCGATATGTCAGAAGTGCTGCTAGCTGCAACGATCATTATATTCGCGATCTTAAGACTTATTTTTTTTCTCAACTCAAAACTTCGATCATTAAGAAAAATTTTATTAAGAAACCTTGACTAAGCTGTGAGAAACTTTGATTGCCCGGTATTGACGTAGGCGCGAGTCTCTTTTGGTCCTCAGCGTCTCCGACAACAGTGCTGCAATCTAAGCCCTCCTGAAGTCGAAGAAGCGCCACTGCTATATGCATATCCAAAGCTTTGCTACAAAAAAAAAACAACACAACTATAGCTTTTTATAAAGTAAAAGCAAGACGGTTAAAATTGATTATAGAAATGTAGCAACACTTACTGCATAACGTTAAAGTACATATTCAGATTTTCCCGCGGACAGGTGGCCCATTCTTGCTTGTAACCCATTAACAGGATGTTGGGTCTCATTTTCCCAAGACCGGAAGCTTGCAAGAGAGAAGTGGCGCCGTCTTGGAAGCTCGCTCCATCTACCAGAGAGTAAAACGCCTTGATTTTGTTCGCTCTAAGCCAGGAATTGCACTTCTGTAACATGCTGTTGCGCGTCTTGTACGATATGGGTGGCTGAAAAGCACATGAATCGAAAAAACGTTAAAATCCATATACTTTTATGTGTGAACGATTTAAAGAAGAAATTGAAAACAATATACACCTCAATGATATGACCGCAAATAAATAAACTTTGATGCTTGGTGATATGATGAGCGAAATCGACCAATGACGATCTCGCATCAGGTGGACCGGTGAGAACCAAAAGTTGTGGTCTATAATTTTTTACGTGATCTTCCACTCGATCCAACTGTTGTACAGCGGTCAACGCGTTATTGTAAGTCTGGGCTTGTGTAGTCGAGCCCCAATTTACATCTGTAAATAATATTTACATGAATAATATTTACAATTCGATCCAAATTGCTACGTGTAATTTATTCTTCTTAATAAACTTACCAGGTTTTCTGTATGAAACTACTAAGTATAATGCTAAAACTACGGATAATGTTATCAAAGCTGTCCACCATGAGATCAGGAACATCACAGACACGCAAAGAATAGCACCAGCAAGACTGAGCCACATATTGTAATACTGAAACAAAATTTGACCAAGTTAGAGAAACGAAAGCATAATTGTTACAGTAGATATTATCACCACGTTGTTACCGCACCTTGAACGTCGGCCTCCAACCGATCGGCTTAGCCAGAGAAGCATGGAAAGTACTAAAATTAATAAGAGTGTAAGCAGCCAGGAAGAAGTTCGAGATTAGCGGCGCGATGGCGTTCAATTCACCTGAAAAGAAATTGTTTTTTGTACATATCCAAAAACAAGTTTCAGTGAAACGTTTTTTTTTTTTTTGCCACTTACCAATCAAGATAAAAGCGACGGCGATGACGAAAGTGAGGAAGTAACCGCGAATCGGTTCCTTGTCCTTCTCTCCACTAAACCACGCAATACCCGGATATAATTTATCGAGACAGAGCGCTTGGAATACTTTTGGCGCCGAGACCAACGATGCTAAGGCACTTGAAATCGTTGCCGCGAAGCAACCGAAATAGATGATGAGACCGAAACCGGAAACTAATTGAATTACCTGCAATAATTGATAATGCGCTTTTAAATAATCATGATTACATTAATTCAACTATTTTAACAAATTTAACAAAAAATAAAAAGTTATTAAGTTATTTTTATTTATAATGGCAATACCTCGAAGCTGTTATGACTGCCGTGTTTGCATCCTCCGGTACAGTTAAAAGCCGTTCCGTATATGCTCCAGATACGATTAACATTTTCAACAATAACTGTACTGTTTTCGATAGCAGTTTCATTACCTGCATCGAGCATTGACACAGCCGAAAGAGAGTTATTGTATGTAGTCCATAAGTCAGTAACGTTGCCAGACGCGTCTCGCATAACGGTCCATCCGACCATAATCGCCATTATCAGATATGACAGCGACGTACACACAATCGCCAATAACGTGCCTTTCGGAATTGCCGTTTGCGGATCCTGTCGAATCAAAAATGAGTTTCGAGTTCGGCAAGATTTCCGTTTTCTTTGTGTTCTTCAATTCATTGCAAATTAAAAAAAAAAAAAAAAAACGAAAACACGTCCTTAACTAACAAGCAACCAATCGACCGAATTACGAAGTACAAGTAATATCCTTGATCGAAAACGCAGATTGATGAGTAATCAGATGTGATGTATAATCGCGTCCCGTAAAGGTCACAACGAGAGATTCAAGAGACTTAGCGATATATTGTAAATGTAAAAAACTATCTTTTCATAGAGAGAAAAGACCAAGTCACCTTCAAGTCACCGGATATATTCGCACCTGCCAGGATACCTGTCGCAGCTGGGAAGAAGATCGCCAGGACTGAAAAGAAACCGTGTTCCTTGCCTTCGAAGTATCTGTAATTCTGATAGAAGTTCTCCTTAAACAGCTCGGCTGAAAAATTACGAATGAGCGAACGGAAATTAACAACTCGATCGGTCGCACATTAATTATAGAGGTAAAATTACAGGTGTGAGCACAGCGTGTATATAAGGAGAATGTAACGTGATATTTTTTTACCGTTATATCCAATGAATCCTCTAGCCCTTTCCACGTCGCTCTTGGGACCGATGAAGGTGCCGATTACGAAATCGGCGATAGCCAAAAGAAGAATCACAAGCAAAACTAATTGAGCCTTCGCTTCCCATTCCAGGCCAATTATCACGATTATCAGAAGAAGAACTATCGTTATGCAGCCTGCAATTTCCGCGAGTTATTTACGTTATTCTCGAGCGAGAGAGTTCGATGTAATTTTATTACAAAAATCACTAAAAATAATTTTTTATACCGCGTGAGGACTCGCAAACCTATTATTCTGATATCTGTGGTCGCGCAGTCGTATATGCAAACTCCGAAGTACGATTTCAGAAAATCCACCATGCTCTCGCAAAACCCAACGACGTACATCGAACAGGCGACGGCGTTCGCCAGAGAAAATATAAGACCTATGGAGCCGCCGAATTCGGGTCCCAACGATCTGGAAATCATGTAATATGTTCCACCTGCGAAAAGAGAAGTAAAAACAAGAAATAAATCAACGTGCGTGCTTCAATCCTGTCACCGATAAGAAAGCAAATAATTAAAAAAAATCTATTATATTTTATTTTTTTGAAAACATTTCTTTTATGTGTTCGTACTGTTTGTTTTTCGATATTTCTCACAGAGTTTAACTATATTTAGTTCCGTATCGCATACCTCCTTTGATGAGGCCGTTTGTGCTGATCGCGGACATCGACAAAGCCGTGATCGTCGTGACTATTGTGGTCGTGAGGATCAATAGAATTGCCTGACCTGGAGCATCATCAACGACGACAAGTGAGAAGAATTTAATTAACCGCGAGCCGGTTCTCAATACAAACAAGAGAGAAATATTCACCTATTCCGGTCTGTGCTACGACCCACGAGAGTCGCAGGAAAAGCATCACACCCCAGATGTTGAGGAGACATCGTATCAGCACCCCTTGAATCCATCCGAACTTCACTCTGGACGCTGCTTTCAGTTGCGGGACGGTTAACGTGTGCGAGCCCGCCGTACCCTGCACATTTACAAGAATAATAAAACGTCCTGTTTCATTTAAATTTTTCGCGCATTATTTATTTTGAAAAATTTCCACTTAATTTTTTTTGTCTTTTATGGAATTTTTATTTGACTAAAAAAACCCACAAAATCATATTTTGTATTTGTTGCGTCGCGTCCGCAGTTTGTTGCATTTTCTCGTGTTTCGCCGGGATGAAAAATGCATGGATTGTTACACACGCACGTCCCGAGAACGTGTAACTATGCGCAAGTATCTTGTGTAGCCAAAAGCAAAGAAAAAACAGAGAAAATAGTACAGATTATCGAGAGTCCGCTGCATTTTGCCATGCAGATCGCGCATATATCTGCTTAATCGCGGCCATAAAACTGACTCTGAAATACAGTTTGCACAGTTGTTCGTAATTATGCGAGAAATTATCCGTGCCGTCGAAATGAGATGTCTTCTTCAATGTGACGGGTAATTGACGTGTACCGAGAAGTCGCCAAGGTCGTCTTTTATAAACGAATCCGAAATGATTTCTTGCAGATGAGACGATTTTACGCCTCAAAGCGTGAACACACACAGTTTTGAAGAATATTCGGTGAGATTTAGAAATTTCACAGACATTATTTAAATCAAATCGTTGAAGGTGATCTTGATCCGGAATAGAAGGATCGACCACTTGACGACCCAATGAAGTCTAACGATTTACGTAACCGAGTCTTGCAGACTCCGCGATGACATATCGCCGCCGATGTACGCATGTACGTGCAAGGTATGGCGAACAAAATTTCGATTTGAAAAGTGATCCTTTTAGCGATCTTACGTTGAATATCATTACGAATAGAATTACTTTTGCACAATTTATTTTTTATGAATGCTTTATTTGTGCGTGTGTTCACTAGATATAAGCAGAGAAATAAAAAAAAGCTACAAAGGTCGAGACTTTTCCTGCAATTGATCGAATATCACGTACTTGTGTACATATGTACATACGTATGTATATACGCGTGTACGCATTATACATATATACGTACACGAAGAATAACACACAAGAGCATAAGTGGGTTAAGGCGATGTATGTGACATATAGGAAGAATAAAGACTCTTTATTGAGGTAAGTCTCCTCTCACATTCTCTAGTGTGTGTGTGTGTTCGTGTACGTATCTTCCTCTACAAGCGACACACAAGCATAGACAAATAACAATGGTAACATGCCTATTTCTGAGGGGCCCGCGATTTATTCGGAGTACGCGTTTTGCAGGGCCCATTCATACATCGCTATATCGAGCCGCGAGTGTAAACGATTGAATTGACCGTTCGCGAAGTTGTGTGGTGCGAATCGCACAGAATTGTTTTTTGAAAAAGAAATCCAGTAAAGAAAATTACTTGTATAATTTTTTTTTTTTCAGAAAAAAATACATGAACGGAACACATGAAAGAAGTAACGTGGACGTCCACGCGAAATATAAATCCAAAAAAGAAACCCAGTAAAGAAAATTATTTGTATAATTTTTTTCAGAAAAAAACATAAACGTGGAAACAGAACGTATGAAAGAGGTAACGTGGACATCCACGCATAACATCGGTATATGATCAATTTTTTTTTAATTTGAATAAATAAATATGTTTGAGAACATATTTATTTATTTGAATAAATAAATATGTTCTCATCTATTGAATGAAAAAAAATCTATTTGAATAAATAAATATGTTCTCATCAACATTTCATATATACGTGTAAAATCCTCTCTCACAATCTCTTATATAAATAAATTTATCTCTTATAAATAAAATTATAAATTTAGATATCGAGAGATCGATTCAAGTTGACAGTTGAGACGAAGTCGCGGAACCGCAATTTATTGAAACTTTCCATTAATTGCTCATTCGTCGACGTAATTTTGCATGTAAATATACGCGTGTGCACATCCGGAAATTGTTTGCAAGCGACGTTGCGCGCGATCGTAAGATTCTTGTGCAAAATCAACGCGTAACATGCCGTAACGCCATTAAAGCAAGCATCTTGAGAATCAATCTCGTGTGCAAATAAAAACAAACCACTCTACACAACGATTAGCGATTTTACAGACCTGTCAATTTTTTTGGCCAACTAGGAGGACTCTAAAATATAATGTCACCGTGAAAATTACCTATAATGTCAAGTAAAAAGTAATCATGGACAGGAATGTTAGAAAAAAAAAAACTAGAAAAAAAATCAGTAAATTATGTAAGTCTCGTCGGAAGAGTGTAACTGTAGGTTTGTCGTTTACCCTAACTGTAAACGACGTTAGCGTGAAGATAAAGCCTAGCGCTTTCAGTGCTAAGCCGTGTTGTACACGACGAGACACAGACCGACAGAGATAACATTGTACGCGATCTTGCGACACAAGTGAAACAAAATTCGATGTTACGTCTAGATCCGTCGAGCGCGAGACATAAATACTATGAGCAAAGTTCGCCGATGTAAAGAAAAAATATTACAAAAAAAAGTCATCGCTTATCGCACACTTGCACACAAACTTCAACTTTTCGACTTAATTTACATCAGATTCTTATCGAGTAGGTTTACAGCTCTTGTTGTGCACAAGTGGAAATTTTTTCGTATTGTTCTCCTCGCTCAATTGTTTAATTTCGAATGCAATGACATCGGGCTTAATTTATGTAATCAGCACACGAATCTAATTAAAATCAGCCTCGCATCTACGTTACATATACGTATTACGTAGAAAATAAACCGAGAAGATGATACAACGTCGCTTTAATTAGTGTTAATGATTACATATAAGTATATGTGTGTATTATAACATTGGTTCTTTCTTTTCTAACCTTCTCTCAAAAAAATCGGCGTCGCACACGTGACGAGATATGTGAGGAAAATGTCAATTGTCAACAGTTCAGTCGCAAGTGAAGTAACTAGTGAACTCGTTTGTTTAATTATTGCGATATCGATTTAACCAACCGGTATAAATGTCACATTTTGTCTCTCTTTCTCTCTCTTTCTCTGTGTGTGTCGCGTTTCATCTAGCGAGAGAAGGATCGGTCACTCGGATAAGAATTACATGTCGTTGTTTTTAATTAATGAACGCGCAAGAGATGACGAAAACCGCCTTACGGAGTATTTGTCATCGTATCCGACGACGCTTTAATTACCCGAGTTGTACGTGAGGGTCTTCACGTTGACCCGGTAACGAGCCACATCATATGATTTCATATGCGTACGTTGTGTGATCTTCTGAAAAAGTTCCGCCGCGCTGCTTGCATTAATGAATGACTAATGGGCTTGACATCTGGCGCGGACAATTTAGACTTGTTTGCTATTTGTCGGAATACGGCGCTTTCTCGAGACATTTTTGACATCGCAAGATTTACATGTCGCAATTCACAAATTTGATCATTATTATTACATTTACGTCACGATGTACTCGAAACAGTTACAATTTTTTAATTCAAATTTCCGTCTCTCCGTTTTTTTCTAAAAAAAAGAAAACACGAAGAAAACTTGAATATAAGTAAACGCTTGTGCGAATACTGTGCACACGCGAGAATATCTTCCGATTGCTAATAAGTTTCGCGTAACTTATTGGCACAAGGCGTTTCACCGATTCGCATTATACGAAGCACGTCGCGATGCGATCCATACGTGAAGTTTTTCTAAATTTCCATATAAAAATTCTCTCCGTGACCCAGTATGCAGTCCGTGCGTTTCTTCATATATATATATGTGACTCGCTTGTATATACTCGGTCGTACGATTTTATCCCCTTTCTCTTTGGCCTCGCGAGTTTCTTTTCACACACGAGTTATCTAGATGTTATTTTATTCGGCGAATTACATTCGTGCGGAACTTACGACACGTTACGACGACACAAAAAAATCCTTTATGTTTGCCGTCGTTATATGTTTTGTGATTTTTTTTCAACCGCTAAAGTTATCACCCAATTACGTAATCTATGCAAATTTATTTGTATATTGCGTTGTACGTGCAAACTTGCAGTTGGGAGAACATTGTTTGAAATGTTCTCTCTCTCTCTTTCTCTTGAAAATTATCGTAAAAATGCTCGTCGCGGATGCAACTTAATCATCTCGCGCAAACGGTAGTGCAAACGTTCGTCGTGTAAGTTTAACGTTTTTTTCGCCGGCGTCAGCGAGATTTTAATCGCTGAACGAGCAAGAGTTTTATGGACAATGTCCGGTGAAAACGAAACTGAAGTATCAAGGACAATCGGAATTCGCTTCACAGCCGAGTGACGCTTTTGGTGTGTGTTCCGGACGCGTAACGTGAAAAAAAGCGATTACATACCTCGAAAGGACTAAACGAGTTTAGTGAGTCATGTTCTCTGCCCGCATCGATTCGCACGCAAATGCGGTACGCGTAATGCAGTCGTAATGATTGCAACATTGGCGCATTGGTGCAACTTCAGCAATCTACGTACACTAGCGATCACAAATTCGCGGAATAGGGGGTAGGAGGGATGGTTTCCCCGCGTCTATTCCGCAACTCATTGTCAGTTGTAAAAATCAGCTGATTGCAAGAAGCTGTGTTACACGTCACTCGCTTGTTTGCTCCGCTTCTTGCTTTTAGGAGGATTGCATTAAATAAACTATTTTTCTTTACAACTGAAAATCCACACACGTTTACGGAGTCCGAATCCTCGCTTCCCACGCGTTCATTGGGTCGCGTTTGTTAATTAATCGCTCAATAAATATCGCGAATTTTCAGCCGTATCTGGAATAGTTTATCCAAAAAGACAACAAACTACTGTGCTTTTTTGAACTGTATAAATATCTGACGCCGCATTAGTCATTACGTACACGATGATAACGTCTCGTGGCGTTATAAAGTTTATGTCGTTGAACGCGCGTTACACATTGTCACGCACGTAATACATACATACATTACGGTCGTAAAAAGTCAGTAGTGCATGTTCCTTATTTACATTTGCGACTACCGTATATATATATACATATATAGCAAATGCGTGACACAAAGAGATAAATCAAAAGATTTCCAGCGGTCATATTGTGTCAACGAAGAAAGAGAGACGACACCAACAAGAACGCGGCGAAAACGCGGCGCCATTCGTGGTTTATATTCAACAATACCGCGCGCGCGAGTTAATTGCACAATTAACAATCTCTGCAATCTCGACGATTTACGAGTCATTCGGACGAGCGTATATAATAAATAACGCGTGTCGCACCATGTACGTTCGAAAAAAATTGCGCGCGCCATATATGCGTCCGGCTCGTGTGTTACGTGAACGTATGTATGTATTTAGTTGTTACCGCGGTCCCAAACAGAGATCGCGTGCGGTTTTATATTACTTGAACTGTTTAATTTTAAATTTCTTGTTTTTTCTTTCTAAGTCGAACAAGAGACTAAACTCCGTTAAAAAGTGGATCGGTCACGCTTTGTGAATCGATTTGCATGAATAAATGCAGATAAGAGATTCTTTTTCTCGCTCTTTTATTTGACCCTAGTTTTATTTAGATTAATGTGTGAACTTTGCTCTTTTTTTTTAAATTAAATGTAAATTTAACAGTGAAGATAAAGAGATGTAAATAATTATGAATATAGCTCAGTAAATTAAATCAATTGGAAAATAAAACCAAGCGAGCCTTAAGTCCAAGATGGATCGAAACGTCCAATATACATCATATGTAAATTGTTACTTTTTCTCTCCGATACCACCTTGGACTTAAAGCTCACACTTGGTTTTATTTCCCAAATAAAGAGATGTAATTTTTCTGAGAAGAAATCCGAGGGAATCTTCGTCTATTTTTCTTTTTTATTTATTTATTTATTTTTTTTTTTTAATTACTTTTGGACGCATCTTTAAATAGAACGCGTCGCTCTTATTCCAAAATAAGTCGAACGCGGCGATTACCCGCGTATCGAACTATCAACCCGCATAATACGGATTGTTCAATTTTAGATATCAAGTTCACAC
Source organism: Pseudomyrmex cubaensis (assembly GCA_014825685.1). Taxonomy (NCBI): domain Eukaryota; kingdom Metazoa; phylum Arthropoda; class Insecta; order Hymenoptera; family Formicidae; genus Pseudomyrmex; species Pseudomyrmex cubaensis. The sequence goes on from QVOA01002516.1 coordinate 50,221, forward strand.
GGGAGAGAAAGAGAGCGAGGTTAACGGATAACGGATAAAATAATTAACAAATCGAGTGAATGTCAGCTCACGCGCGATAGATCATCGCGCGTAAGAGAACGCGCGTCGTTCGCGTTATCGCCAAGAGTTAGTTTCACACACACGTACTGATACAGTGTATGTACGTACAGTAGTTGCTCGTTTATCTCGGTCTGTGTATACATACGTACGTAACGTTTTTTCCGCGTTTGACTTAGCACTTTGTTTTTCTCGTGACTGAATAAGCTTTCCGAAAAATCATTCACCGTGTGACTCACTCGGCTGTGCGGTTATTCGCGCGTGTAAATATTAAAAAACGTTATTCATTGTTGAACACACACACACACATGGTTTCTGATTTAGATTTTTGCTTCGAACAGCGAAATTTATTTTATTGTTATATCGAAAAAATTATCGAACTTGTAACTTTTTAATGTGAGTTACACGAAGACACACACAAGCATCGCTTTTGAAGTTGTCATTTACCTTGTTGAGAAGAGTGGAATTGTGCAGTTCGTCCAAGGAGGGCCTGTGGGCTGCCTGGATGCTCATGATATTCCTGTAATTGTCTAATCTGGGCAAGGCTTCCCTGGTCATGTGTCTGAGGGATTTCTTGGTCTCCTGCTCGCCCAGAAGACTCGCTCGACCTTCGAGACTATCGACTCGGTTCACGTGGAATCTGGTCCTCCTCAGAGGATTCAATTCCACCGTCTCCGAGTCGGTGTCGTTGCCGTTTATTCCGTTTTCGTGTGCCATTTTTTTTTTCCGCGCTGTTTGTTACCACTTGCTGTTTCCCGTTCGTTCGAGTGCTCGCGCGCGCGTAACAGCAACGGGAAAATTACGGGTATTGCGATTCAATGCACTTGATAGAGCTCTCGGGCTGGCTTGTATACAATGACCGATCAAACGGCAATCCAATTTCTCTCTTCGGTTTCCTCTTCGAGAATTTATCGATTCGTCAAAGCGAATGGCCGATAACACCTGCCGACAAAATTTGATTGTTCGATTACACACATTTGTAATTGTTATTCTCTTTTCTTGAAACAAAAATCCAAATGTCGCTTCATTTTACATCCGCACATATTTGATTTAAAAATATTTCGGAATTTGATATAAAAAAAAAAAAATATATAACAGATGATATACAGAAATGTCAATTACGCGATAACGGATAATGGATTTCTGACCGCACGGTGAATTTAATGTTTTAGTCGCGACACGAGTTTGATTTTAAGATAAAATTATTCTTGGAAACACATAACGCAAAATTGTTCTTGGAAAAAGACAACAATATAACGCGAAAATCATTTAGAGGTTAATATTTTTGATGGTTAATCTTTTGATTCAATGCAACATATTGTATCATCAATAAAATTTATTTGTTACTCCATTAAAGAACTTGCACGGTCAGTAATACATCTCTGAGATTTGTCCTTTTTCTTCATCTTCGCATTTCTCATGTCACCCGGACGAAGAAAAAGAAAATCTCTTTTTTTATAAGAAGTGATTGTTTGTCAAGGTTGACCTCCGGTTCAGAAATAAACAATTGGTATCGGAAGAAAAAGCGTTACTGAACAAATTGCCAGGTGATATGCAGATGTATTGTATTTTTAAAGAGAATTACAGACGTTTCGACTACAGTTTAAGTCTTCATCAGT